>SKCR01054324.1:0-29833 GCA_019454045.1 Zanthoxylum bungeanum | reverse complement strand
GTCCCCAAGGGGCGTGACTTGGTGGTGTAGGCCTTAAGTCTTGAGGTCTTGAGTTCGAATCTAGAGAATGCGTTTCTTGTAAGAGTATGAGACAACCAGGGTTTTACCTGCTCCCCTTAAGTCCGAAATGGATGGTTTGGCGGCGATGTTTCCAACGATTCCAAAAAAAAAAAAAAACAATAATGGGAATGAGGGAATGTGAATCATTTCCATGAGAGTTTACTTTATAAAATTGAATGAAAATGAAAATGAAAATGGGGATGTAGCGCACACATTTTGAAGGTTGGAATGGAAGTCACATTCCCACCATCCTTGAGGAATGAGAATCTCATTCCCAATGGGAAAGTATAATATTGTCCATAAAGTAATTAATTAATATTAATTTATAAATAATAAGTAAAATGTATTAATAATTAATCAATAATTAATAATTAATAAAAAAATAATATTTAATATTTTAATAAAAAAATAAATTAATATTTAGTTTTTTAATACATTAATAATAAATTAATAATTAATAAATAATAATTAATTATACTTAATTTGTAAATGATAAATAAAATTTATCAATAATTAAATAATATTTAATATTTTAATAAAAAAATTAATATTTAGTAATTTAATACTTTAATAATTAATAAAATAATAAGTGATAAATTAATATAGAATTATAATTAAGGGTATTTTTGTAACTTGTTGACAATTCATTTCCGATTACTAGATAAAGTAAACACATCAATGACAATACTACTTCATTCCGATTACGATTCCTACAGTTAAGTAAACAACTTATTTTGATTTCGATTTACCATTACCATTCCCATTCCAACCTATTTTGATTCCATCTCTTTCCGATTTCATCTCATTCTGATTACGAGTAAGTAAACGAACCATTAGTATTTTGAGAATGGTTTTGGCACCATTATATTTCTTTTATTCCCTTATAAAATGCCAGACAGCAAATATAATCAGCAAATGACCGTCGAACGATCAGTCTACCGGCCTTGAGTTAAATTAATTTTATGTGTTATAGGCATATGAGAAATCAAGTCATACAAAAAAAAGGTATTAGGATTTTATATCTCGGATTGTCCCATACTTTCAAGATGATGAAGAAACTAAGAAAGTAAACAATTTTTTCTATTGAATTTGAACATTCCTTGTTCATCGTCTGTGTCTTTTGTTATCCAAGTATTCTAGCTTCAAACATTGATCTGTTTTGGCTGGGAAATGCCGTGAAGGCACTTCCTCCTTTTCTGGTTCATATTGGATTCTTCTATGCTATGATCTTGGGCTTGTAGTGAATCAACTACAAGTGATTGCAGGAACTTCCTCCTTTTCTTACTTGAATTTGCTTTTGTGCAACTTAATTTTGGCTGTATTTTGTGTTACAGCCATATGGGATGTTTAAAATCCAGGAACTACGATTCCCTGTTAAAAGCCATTTACAAGTTCACAATGGTGTGCCAAAACTATGGTAAGTCTTTTAATTTTTAATTTATTTTTTATTTTTACTATTTGTGTTGGACATCTCTTGTCTTAAAGATATGAAGGAACTAGTGACTCGGATAAGAAGAATAAAAGTGAACTAGTGTGAGATAACAAAATCTGTAATTCTAAAACTCTGGACACTGGTTGTAATATAGATTGTCAGTTCAATCTTCAAGTGGGCTTGGCTTTCGCATTTTTCATGGATTTGGGTTAAGATCGGTATTAATTTTATATATGGCTTGCTCACCATAGGTTCTGATGTTACATTTTTTCAATAGAATTTCTAATACCCCGTTCTCCATCTTTCGACAGGGAAATGAATTGCTGTACTGCGAGATCATCAACAGAGGTATTTGATGCAGAGATGTAAATTATAAGCAACATTCGAGTCTTTCATACTTTGCCAGTGAAGTGTGGCTGTCATTTTTGAACTTCTCTATTTAAACAAATTATATTTGGCTGATAATCCATCCCTAATAGATGATAAAAGCTTCTGTTTGCTTCGCCAGTTAGCTATTTGGGTTATTGTATCATGAAACCCTTGACAATAAAATTTATGTTGGTTAACTTGGTCGTGTCGAAATTGGCTTGCAGATCCATAAACTAATAACAACAGGTCAGGTTTTGGCCCTTTGCAACCTAATGGTGGAAAATCATCAAAACCCAAAAAGTAAGATATTAAAACTTGAAAGGATATCATTTCCGTTATTACAGAGATCTGAAAAGTCACAAACCAACAGCTCTCAGTGCCTCAAACGTTAGCATCGGTACTAATTTTCTCTTCCTGGATTTTGCCAGAGTCCACCAGTTTCAAATACTTCATAAAAAGCAAGTTAGTTGCTTTGGCCACAGCTTCCTTCCCATTAGGTAATGAAGCAAATGCCAAAGTAATATGTTTATGGTAATATGTTTATGGTCAAGAAGTGGATTGCATTCATCGGCTTCCTGAATAATAAAGATACCAAGTTCGTTGAGAATTTTAGCATCATTACTAATATTTGAACAGCATGTGTATTTTGCAGATAATGTCAAGTATGTTACCATTACTGTAAATAAGAAAGCTAAGCAAAATAAAAGGAATATCTGTGTAAAGTATATTTGTAAATAAGCGCACACGTTATCGTTTAAAGAATACAAATTGCATACAAATCAAACAAAACACAAGTCTTTTCTCATTAGGTAAGATCGACTATATGGATTCTTCCAACGCTATTGTGCTTTTATAAATTATCAATAAAGAAAAATAAACATAGCCATCAAGTCTTCCTCCTAATTTCATTATACGAGGTCTAGAAAAATGTGTTTACACACTATTTGAGAACTCACAAAAGATTACAAAAATTTGAATGTAAGTGTATTACCCAAATGAAACTCAGCTCACTAAATGAATGAGAAGATGTAAATTCAAGAGAGACTCTTAAAATGAAGTAGTGTCCAATTTATAAGTAAAAATTTGAGCAGTCATGTTTCTCTATTCTAAGACCGGTATGCCGGTCTTCGGAGGCACGTGTACCGGTCTTTGATTCAAACAGCAATTGAATAGTTGTCGTTGGTGTTGGACAATTATGACCCATAGCGTCACTATTTGTAAAAGACATTGTGGTTTTTGTACAAATTAACTATGTGATAATGGAAATTGCATTTTATCATTTTGTAATTAGATTACATGTATATATAAATGATAAAAGTTCTTATGATTAGTTCCGGATTATAAGATATGAGACAATATCAATCCACAAAGATTTAATTATTAAATATCCCTAGTCGTAGTATTATCGAGACTGGACATCGATAATGCAGAATAGACTAGTATTGCACTTGTGCGTGTTATGGAAGCGTAACAACATAGTTCTCATATATTTAAGTATTGGATATTTATGCAAGTGTGATAGGAGGTTGTGTTTAGCGATGGTACGGAAACAGCTTTGTTCTGGATAGACCCCGCGGAATCCCATTGGTAGTATGACTATGTGTCTATGGGAATCCGCTTCAGGGTAGGTGTATTTGGCCTTAACCTGAGACTTGCATCGCTAGTACTTGCGACAATCAATACGCTTTGGTTTTGGTCGTCCGAGACTTTAACAGGTTCTGTGTAGCCTCTTCTGAGTTTATTGAGAATCGTAGTGTATTGGGTGTGATGTCAAGACGGGAAGTATCACTTCAGTCATATGGAGATGATGATCACGCATGGATACATAACCGGTTCTCTATTATGTTGCAACTATCGGGATAATATGCCAAGGTCATGATTATCCGATTATAGAGACTAGTTTCTTGTGATCCGATATATGCTTCGTACGAGGCAGACACTATTCCAGCCCCATGCCTTGCATGTGACATCAGATACTGGATCATAATACGCAATACTACGTATACTACGCCTGATATAGATTATATATTCCTTTAAGAATATTTCTGGAGAATTGGGTAGGCACGTCGCTTTGCTAGAAGCCAACCATGTCTCTTAATCGGTTAGAATGTGGTACCGGGTATGCACGTGTTCGGATAGTCCGACGACCGAATTTACTGCCAACATATCCAGGGATCTCATGGGTCGCTTCCCGAAGATTCACCGATGACGTATGACTCGAACATAATTAATCTAGGATTAATTAGAAGAGAGAGAAAATTAATATAGGATTAATTACGGTGAGAATTTATCTGGGATAAAATTCTATTAGAAGAGAGAGAACGATTAATTCGGAATTAATCGATTAAAATAATATATTCGATATATTAAATGAAATTGGATTTCATAGCGGAATTAAAATTGGATTTTAATTCGGGCAAACGAATTAATTTATAATTAATTCGTAAGCGACTTTAATAATGTCGCAACGGTAAATTCGTTAATTCGGAATTAAACGAACCCGAGCCCGAGCGAAATTGCACGTTGAGATTGTTCGACGTAAATTCGGAATTTACAAGTGGTGGGACCCACTTGACTTACATCACAAGCTTGACATGTGATGTAAGTTGTTATGGCTTGAGTGTAAAACTAGCTTTACTTGTTTTTCACTCAACACACTTTGTGTTTGTTTAATCATTTTGGTGAATGACAAATACCAAATCTTGGATTTGGTATATCATGATTTGGATTTTGGAAATCAAATACACACAACAAAAAATTTGGAAAAACTTCTCTCTCTTTTCTCTCCCTATGCCGTGAGCTTCATCTTCTTTTCTTGAAATTTTGTTTCAAAATTTCTTAAGTGCTAGCACATAAAGGAATCATACAAAGGTGTTAGGGAAACTTTTCCCATTGAGCTTGGAATCAAAGATCAAAGCTTGGAGCTTGATACACAACTTGGAGGAGCTTGGAACACTTTCAAAGAGAGCAACATTTTTGTTTACAACACATCCTACAACCGATATTTGTAAGTATAATTCTCAATACTTTCTTTAGTATTCACACTTTTATCATGCTTGAAATGTTCTTGGGATGATCTTAGAGACCAACAGTTGGGAATTTAATGCACAAAACCTACCGTATTACTGATCGATTTGTAGACCGGTACGAGACCGTATGCCGGTCCTATCTCGGTCTGTCGTTTTGGGGCATTTTGTTGGACAATAATGACCCATAGCGTCACTATTTGTACATATCACGGTGTTGTTGTACAAATTAACTATGTGACAAAGGAGATTGCACTCTTATCATTTGTGATTTGATCACCGAGATATATAAATGATAGGAGGTCCCTATGATTTGTTCCTGGACGGAGAATGATATGAGACAGTATCATTCCACGAATGATAAATCATTAAATATCCCTAGTCAGAGTATTATCGAGATTGGACATCGATAAATACGTAAAAGACTAGTATTACACTTGTGCGCATTGTGAGGGCACAACGGCATAGTTCTCATATATTTGGGTATAGGATACTCATGCAAGTGTGATAGGAGGTTGTGTTTTACCGATGGTACGGGAAACAGCTTCGCTCTGGATAGACCCCGCGGAATCCCATTGGTAGTATGACTATGTGTCTATGGGAGTCTGCAATCAAGGTAGGTGTATTTGGTCTTAACTTGAGACTTGCACCGCTAATACTTGCGACAATCAATATACTTTGGTTGCGGTAGTCCAGGCTTTAACAGGTTCTGTGTACGCCAATGCTGGGTATATTGAGAATCGTAGTGTGTTGGGTATGATGTTAAGACGGAAGTATCACTCCAGTCATATGGAGATGATGGTCACATAGGATACGGAACTCGTTCTCTTAAATGCTCGAGCTATCGGGATATTATGACTAGGTCATGTATATCCGATTATAGAGACTAGTTGCCAGACATCCGATATGTGCTTCGTACGGAGCAGACACAATTCCATCCCCAGGCCTAGCACGTGACTGCTCTGATACCAATGTTGGTTTCTAATTAGGTCCCAAGAATGAAATCAAGCAAGAAAAACGCATGTGAATACACAAAGGAGAATGGCGGAAACATACTCATAATGATCGGTTCTTGCAACGCGATGAACACAAGCCTTCAAGCTCCCTCAAAGGTCATGGCAGTAGCTTCCCTTGGCAGTGGACTGCTCGGTTTTGGTCTCTTTGGCTCCTCCAAGATTCGGCCATTGATGACCTCCATTGAAGCTCCAAGCTTCAAGCTTCAAAAACGATTCCATGCTCACGAAAACGCTGCCCTATCACCTTATGATGACTCAAGTGTGTGCTAGCACTTAGATTTTGCAACAAAATCATCACATTTCTTCTCATTGTTGCTCGGCAGAACCAGAAAAAGGAAGAAGAAAATGGCTCCAAGCCGAGAGAGAAGAAGAGGAAAAATGGGTTTCCTTGAAACCGTGAAAGTGGAGAGAGAGAAAAGAAAAGAAAATGTTTTGTATATATATTTATTTTTATTTTCCCAAACAACAAACAAATACATAAAACACTTTTTCATTTACCAAAAAGTCAAAAGCAAAAAGCAAATAATGCTTTTCTATCAACTCACATCAACTCACATCAATCAATCAATCAATTGTCATATCACTCAAAGTGACATGTGATTTGACGCTTGATGTGACTAATGATTTGACGCTTGATTTGACTTGCGTGCCGTACTCGAATTCGAAATGCGAATGTGCTCGCGGAAAATTGTTCTAAACCAATTTTCTTGAAATTGATCATGCACAACTTCAATTCAACCTCATTCAAGCATACTTAATCAAACAATTTAACCAATTCATGCTCAAATCGATTTTGCCCAATTTTAAACCCTAAAAAATTTCATGCTTGATATTAGCTCAAGATACCATTGTTGATTTGAGGTTTAATTGGATTGAATTTTGAATTGGACAAATTTCCCCAAATTAAAGGCTTGGCCGAATTTAGTGATATAAAAATTCATGGTGATTTTTTGATTTTCATTCATTGGATGAGTTGAATTGATTTGGGAAATGATGGTTGTGGATTCAATTGGATTGAAACCGAATCAGATTGTAATAAACCCTAATTGCCGAGACACTTGAAACATGAAATGAGTTTGATTTTGATTGAATTGTGTTGGACACTATTTGATGTTAAAGTGCATGATTAATTAGGCTAATTGATGTTTTAGAAATGTTAATTGGGTGATTAATTGTGTATTACACTTAGGTTAATTAATTGTGGAATTTGGAATTTTATAAGTTAATTAATTGGGCTTGAAATTGGATTTGGGCCTTATAGGTTGTAATTGGGCATTTGGGCTTGGTTGTACCAAGTTAGGTTTAAGCCAATTTGGTTGGATCCAATTGGGCCCAAAACCGCATCCATAAAGTCCAATTATGACTTAATGGACCTTAATTATTTAATTGGGCCTAATGGGCCAAAATTGATTTCTGGGCTTATGGGGTAAATCCCGGATTGGACTTTGGTTATCGGTTTGACCCGAGTTGACCAAAAGTCCACACCTTAAAGAAATTAATTAAAAGCCCATTGGACTTTAATTAAATGAACATTGGATGTTAATCGGGCTTTGAGACCCGTTGCGATTAAATTTGGAATTTAAATCGTAAAAGGTTTATTAATAAAGTGTAGTATTTAATTTGGAATTAAATAGTGAATTAGTATTAAATACAAATTGAATTGGATTTAATTTTGTAGTTTAATTTAATTCAAGAATTCGTACTTTGAGTACTTATTCGCAAAACGAGTTTGACTCGAGCAAAATCAAATCGTTGTTTGAACATTGGATGATCACTAATTATCAGATTAATTAATTGGATTAGATTGATTGATAACATGCTTGTGTGAATACATGGTTGCGATGCATGAATAATGTATATCAGATGAATATTAGATGGGTGGGGCAATTTTAGAAATTGTTGTAATAAATTTGATTTATTAATTGGACCTGCGTGTCCAGCCTTATCACCTCCATACTCTATGTATTCTCTTCTCACCTATTCCCCTCAATGTAAATGAGTTTCTTTAGAAGTGTAGTGTAACGGGTAGAAGTAAATACATGTGCTAGCGGGAGAGAGAAAAAGAGCTTTGATCTAGGATCAATGTGTAAAGTATCCATCCGCATATCATTATTATTTTATCATATGCGCTTTATTATGTGTTTAGAATGCATGCTTAAGGGTGTATGATGATGAGACCTTAACAAAGATAATAAATTGGTTGCCAATTTGCACTCGAAAAACCCTCGCTAAATATTAAGCGTCTTTCCTTCCATTGAGTGATTCTCACTCAAGATCCGAGACTGGCATTGGCTTGTTGGCCAAAGTCAAGGCCTTTGTCCGTCGAGGATGTGTTTGAATCACGAAGGCTTTGTTCCATATCAGTGTCTTGTCCAAGTTGTGGTTTGTTGGCCAAAGTCAAGACCACTTCTTGTCCATCAACATTGATTACGAAGCTTTCCATGGTCAATGGGTCGCGCTTGACTGAGATCACTAAGTTTGTTGTGCCAAAGCCAAGGCTTAGTTGATTCAGAGGAAAAAGGTTAGGTAATACATTGGATTTATTGGCATATATAAGATATATGTTTCGGACTTGGATGTCCCCCTACCGGATCTAGGAATTGGATTGGATCCAATCGATATTAGAGATCTACCTAGTTAATTATCATACAATTTGTTGGCCAAAGTCAAGATTGTGTGATATTTAACGGGATCCTAGCCCACTAGGAAACACGATTTCCCGAGTAATCGACAGAGGGTTAGAGGCTCGCTGAAAAATAGTGGTAGGCAAGAATTGAATTTGCAATATTCGTTTAATTACTTGCCATACGCGCTCATTCAAATTATTTCGTAGTTAAATTAAATGTTAGTTGGACTAATATTTAATTTGTTGTTTTAATAAACAGTTGGACTGTATTATAGTTGATTATATAATTGGATTATAGTAATCAATATATTTGAATTAATTAATTTCAATTTATAGTTGATTTTATAGTTGGACTATAGTAATCAATATAATTGAGGTTAATTAATTTAAATTATATTTGATTGTATAGTTGGACTATAATAATCATTATAATATATAGTACCACAAATCGTTGATTAAATAGTTGGACTATTAGAATCAAGATATAATTGAAAGATTGACATTTAAAACATAATCCTAGGGAAAATGTATTTAAATGGTTTAATTTTCAAAATTGGGAATAATTTCAGGATGGTCCTGGAAACTAATAAGTTACTTGGTATCATATTAGGCCTAAGCCTGGAGTTAAGCAAATAAGTGGAAAATGATATTTGGAATATTCATGTAATGATAACTTTAGTGCTTAATCCATTATACTTGTCATAGACTCCTTAATTTCTTTATCAGAACTAAGGATTAAATTCTTAAAGTATGATATTGAAATGGAAGGATCTTCATAAATCTATACATAGATTTTAGAAGTAAATATTGCAATGATAAACTCTTGGAGAGTTAATGGCTATACTCAAGGAGACAAAGCCAAACTTTGCAATAATGCAAGTAGCGCAAGGCGCATCTTACTTCGATATTCCAAAGGCCAAGGCTTGGCCAAAGGCTTCTGGAATGTGAAAATGGCAAAGGCAATATCATTATAATCTTCTGGGAAGATAAAAGGACATATCCCAAGAAGGAACTGAAGACGAGCAAGGCTCTGACTTCAAATATGTTTGTCATATATATGTTCACAACTAGTATTAAAATTGGATTTTAGATACTTAGTGTGGTACATAAATATGTACTGATGTTCAGAATCTGCTATGAGTAGGATACTGACTTCTATTGAGATTAATCTGCGAATTGAAAACGGGACAAAAGTCACTGTTTTAACTGTAGATACCTAAGTTTAGGAACTACCATTTGGGTATGTACGTAAATTAGGAAACTGTTATAATGTAACTAGTTTGACTAGAAACATTATCTCTATATCAGTGTATAATCTGTTGCGGATATACCTTTATATTCTAGAACACTAAAGTGTTTTATTATATAAAGATGATATTGAGATAAACACATTAGATGTGAATAACAGAATTTATATTTAGAATATAAATAAATCTCACACGTATAACATGACAAACAAATAGCTCAAACTGATTTGATCAGGTTGAAACTTGAATGTGGCATTGTTGTCTGGGACACAATTTAAACAAGACTCGTATATCCACACTTTCGAAGAGTGGGTACTAGGACTAATTTGATTCCAATCAAATAAAGTCTACGAATCTAGTTTATTGGGCAAAGTGCCTAAAACACCTTTACTTGGTAAAAATGTCAGTGCCACCGATCTGTTAGCCCTAGTTCATAGTGAAGCAAGTGGGCCCATGTCTAACTAGGCTAGAGGTGGATATGAATATTTCGTGACCTTTACGGATGTGGCATTGTTGGTTTCTAATTAGGTCCCAAGAATGAAATCAAGCAAGAAAAACACATGAATACAACAAAGGAGAATGGCGGAAACATACTCACAATGATCGGTTCTTGCAACGCGATGAACACAAGCCTTTTCACCCCTCCTTGAAGCTCAGAAGTGGCTTCCCTTGACAGTGGACTGCACGGTGGTGGCTCATTTTGGTCCTCTAAGATTCGGCCATTGAAGACCTCCATTGAAGCTCCAAGCTTCAAGCTTCCAACCTCACGAAATCGGTTCCCTATCACCTTAGGAAGACTCAAGTGTGTGCTAGCACCTTGTCTTCTTCCTTGCTTCTCACGGCCAAGCCAAGATCTAGAGGAAGAAGAAGAAGAAACGGCTCAAAGCCGAGAGAGAAGAGGAGGGAAAAATGGGTTTCCTTGAAACCGTGAAAGTGGAGAGAGAGAAAAGAAAAGAAAATGTTTTGTATATATATTTATTTTTATTTTCCAAAAACAAAATACAAATACACAAAACACTTTTTCATTTACCAAAAAGTCAAAAGCAAAAAAAGCAATTAATGCTTTTCAATCAACTCACATCAACTCACATCAATCAATCAATCAATTGTCATATCACTCAAAGTGACATGTGATTTGACGCTTGATGTGACTAATGATTTGACGCTTGATTTCACTTGCGTGCCACACTCGAATTCGAAATGCAAATGCGCTCGCAAATAATCCCGGGCTCGGGTTCGCTAATTCTAAATTAACGATTTTTCCGTTGCGACGTAATTAAATGATTACGCCTAGCGAAATCACTATTCACGTCGCTAACGAATTAATTCTAAATTAATTCGTTTGCCCGAATTAAAATCTAATTTTAATTCCACGTCGAAATCCAATTTCGTATAATATATCAAATATATTATTTTATCGATTAATTCAAATTAATCGTTCTCTCTCTTTAATTAATATTTTATCCCAGATAAAATATCTCTGTAATTAATCCCAGATTAATTTTCTCTCTCATCAAATTAATCCGAGTTTAATTAAAGTGCGAGTCATACATCATCGGTGAATCTTCGGAAAGCGACCCATGAGATCCCCGGATATGATGGCAGTAAATACGGTCGTCGGACTATCCGAACACGTAAGTACCAAGTACTACGTTTGTACCGATTTACAAGACAAGGTTGGCTTCTAGAAAAGCGTCATGCCTACCCAATTATCCAGAAATATCCTTATAGGAATATGTGATATATATCAAGCGTAGTATACCGTAGTATTGTGTATGTCGATCCAGTATCGGATTAGTCACGTGCTAGGCCTGGGGCTGGAATTGTGTCTGCCCCGTACGAAGCACATATCAGATGTCTGACAACTAGTCTCTATAATCGGATATACATGACCTAGTCATAATATCCCGATAGCTCGAGCATTTAAGAGAACGAGTTCCGTATCCTATGTGACCATCATCTCCATATGACTGGAGTGATACTTCCGTCTTAACATCACACCAAATACACTACGATTCTCAATATACCCAGCATTGGCGTACACAGAACCTGTTAGAGTCCTGGACGACCGCAACCAAAGCATATTGATTGTCACAAGTATTAGCGGTGCAAGTCTCAGGTTAAGACCAAATACACCTACCCTGATTGCAGACTCCCATAGACACATAGTCATACTACCAATGGGATTCCGCAGGGGTCTATCTAGGGCGAAGCTGTTTCCCGTACCATCGGTAAAACATAACCTCCTATTACACTTGCATGAGTATCCTATACCCAAATATATGAGAACTATGCCGTTGTGCCCTCACAACGCGCACAAGTGTAATACTAGTCTTTTACGTATTTATCGATGTCCAATATTGATAATACTCTGACTAGGGATATTTAATGATTTATCCTTCGTGGACTGATACTGTCTCATATCATTCTCAGTCCAGGAACAAATCACAGGGACCTCCTATCATTTATATATCTTGGTGATCTAATCACAAATGATAAGAGTGCAATTTCCTTTGTCACATAGTTGATTTGTACAACAACACCATGATCTGTACAAATAGTGACGTTATGGGTAATAATTGTCCAACAGGCATCGCGTATGGTTATGTGTTTCTTTTGAAACACAAATCGGAAACTTTTAAAGTTTCAACACGAAATAAACAAACATATCGGCTAAAGTATTAAACCATCACGGTTTGACCATGATGAAAATACTTAAGCAATAAGTTTCTCATATACATGAGAGAGTATAGTATTCTTTCAAATGAGGACTCCTTACGGAACACGTCAGTTTGACGGTGTGTCTGAAATGAGAGACCGAATTTTGTTGGACATGATAAGGTTAATCATGAGTCGCTCTGAGCTACCATTTCCTTCAACGGATACGCTAAACATTGCAGAACTTATTTTGAATAAGGTTCCATAAATATCTGTTTGACAGATTTCATATTAGATATGAACAGGAAAGAAACTAGGTTTCTCATTCCTGAATATTTGGGTATGCTAGACATATGTTTGGATGATACCAAACTAAAACCCAAATCGGATAAGTGCCAAAGTTGTAGGTTATCATAGGGATACCTAAGTATAGTACTTATACAACTCACAAGAGAACAATATAATTGTTGCTCACCATGCGGTTTTCCTAAGAGGAATACCGACATGCAGTGGTAAGTGGGAGGATAGTAAAACTCGATGAAAATCGGAGTAATACTATTCCTGGCACCGAGTCATAATAGAACACAAATAGTTCATCATGGATGAAACTATTCCAATAATCTTCAAATACACAAGAAGCACGTATGTCGGAGAGAATCAGAAAACAACCTGGGGTATGGGTTTCTGATCTAACCTCAAAAAGATGTCTATATCATTGAGGAATACCAACTGACTACATATGAGGAAGTGATACAAGGTATCGACTCCCTATTATGGCAAAGTGCCATAAAGTCCGAAGTGGATTCCATGTATACCAACTATGTTTAGACACTAGTTGATATACCGTAAGTCATTGTGCCTATTGGTACTAAATAAGTCTTCAAGGAAGACATACATGGATGACAACATATCAACGTATTAAGCTGGGCTTGTAGCAAAAAGGTAGAGTTATCAACATTGTGTTGATTACGACGAAACCTTTTAACTGTTGCCACGGTAAATCCGTTTGGATAATGCTTGCTAATGCTGCATATTTCATTCATGAAATGTGGCAGCTGAATGCCAAAACCGCTTTCCTTAATGGAAACCTTTTGGAGGATGTTTACAACATCCTGACGGTTTTGTCAAACAATAACAAGCAAACTAGGTTTGCAGGTTATTCGATCCATGTTTGGATTGAAGCAAGCATTAGGTTCTTGGAATTTTCGTTTTGATGTAATCATAACAGTTTATGATTTAATTCAAAACGAAAATAATTCTTGTGTATATAAGGAGGTTAGTGGGAGCGCACTGACAGTGAATGTCCTAAGTAATGATGATATATCATTTCTTGGAAATGATATTCCCATAATATAATTGGTGAAAGCTTGGCTTTCATGATAACGACTATAAGTCGTAACAAATGTACTATACAATAGAATAACGTACAGTGAACTGGAAATCTTCCAAGCAAGATACTGTTACCGAATAAACAACAAATGCGGGTTATCGCTGCAGCTGAGGTAGCAATAGAAGCCATTTGGGTTGATAATAAATCTAATTAGATTAGATATAGTTCTGTTAGCAGCTGAGCTAGGCGTCAGCACATGCTAAAGAATTAATGGTCTCATCAACGATCCAGATAAATACTTTGATATTCATCTGATTCGTTCGGATCATACATCGTGGCGATGTGATGATCGAATAAATCGCATCAGATGATAATCAAGCAAATCTGCTGACGAAAACATTTTCTCAGCAAATTGAGCCAACCGTACATAGTTCGGGTGTAAGACACTCGAGTGACTGGTTATAGGCCAAGTGGGAGATTGTTGGACAATAATGACCCATAACGTCACTATATGTATAGATCACGGTGTTGTTGTACAAATTAACTATGTGACAAAGGAGATTGCACTCTTATCATTTGTGATTAGATCACCGAGATATATAAATGATAGGAGGTCCCTATGATTTGTTCCTGGACGGAGAATGATATGAGACAATATCAGTCCACGAAGGATAAATCATTAAATATCCCTAGTCAGAGTATTATCGAGATTGGACATCGATAAATACGTAAAAGACTAATATTACACTTGTGCGCGTTGTGAGGGCACAACATCATAGTTCTCATATATTTGGGTATAGGATACTCATGCAAGTGTGATAGGAGGTTGTGTTTTACCGATGGTACGGGAAACAGCTTCGCTCTGGATAGACCCCGCAGAATCCCATTGGTAGTATGACTATGTGTCTATAGGAGTCTGCAATCAGGGTAGGTGTATTTGGTCTTAACCTGAGACTTGCACCGATAATACTTGCGACAATCAATATACTTTGGTTGCGGTCGTCCAGGGCTTTAACATGTTCTGTGTACGCCTATGCTGGGTATATTGAGAATCGTAGAGTGTTGGGTGTGATGTTAAGACGGAAGTATCACTTCAGTCATATGGAGATGATGGTCACATAGGATACGAAACTCGTTCTCTTAAATGCTCGAGCTATCGGGATATTATGACTAGGTCATGTATATCCGATTATAGAGACTAGTTGTCAGACATCTGATATGTGCTTCGTACGGGGCAGACACAATTCCAGCCCCAGGCCTAGCACATGGACATCAAATATTGGATCGACATACACAATAATACGGTATACTACGCTTGATATAGATCACATATTCCTATAAGGATATTTCTGGAGAATTGGGTAGGCATGACGCTTTTCTAGAAGCCAACCTTGTCTTGTAAATCGTTGCAAACGTAGTACTTGGTACTTACGTGTTCGGATAGTCCGACGACCGTATTTACTGCCAACATATCCGGGGATCTCATGGGTCGCTTCCCGAAGATTCACCGATGACGTATGACTCGCACTTTAATTAATCTGGGATTAATTTGATGAGAGAGAAAATTAATCTGGGATTAATTACGGAGATATTTTTATCTGGGATACAATATCAATTAAAGAGAGAGAACGATTAATTTGGAATTATTCGATAAAATAATATATTCGATATATTATGCGAAATTGGATTTCGACACGGAATTAAAATTAGATTTTAATTCGGGCGAAGGAGTTAATTTAGAATTAATTCGTTAGCGACGTGAATAGTGATTTCGCTAGGCATAATCGTTTAATTGCGTCGCAACGGAAAATTCGTTAATTTGGAATTAGCGAACCCGAGCCGGGGATTATTTGCGAGCGCATTCGCATTTCGAATTCGAGTGTGGCACGCAAGTTAAATCAAACGTCAAATCATTAGTCACATCAAGCGTCAAATCACATGTCACTTTGAGTGATATGACAATTGATTGATTGATTGATGTGAGTTGATTGAAAAGCATTAATTGCTTTTTGCTTTTGACTTTTTGGTAAATGAAAAAGTGTTTTGTGTATTTGTTTTTGTTTTTGGAAAATAAAAATAAATATATATACAAAACATTTTCTTTTCTTTTCTCTATCTCCACTTTCACGGTTTCAAGGAAACTCATTTTCCCTCTTCTTCTCTCTCGGCTTGGAACGATTTTCTTCTTCCTTTTTCTGGTTCTGGCGAGCACCAAGGAGAAGAAATGTGATGATTTTGTTGCAAAATCTAAGTGCTAGCACACACTTGAGTCATCCTAAGGTGATACGGCAACGTTTTCGTGAGCATGGAATCATTTTTGAAGCTTGAAGCTTGGAGCTTCAATGGAGGTCATCAATGGCCGAATCTTGGAGGAGCCAAAGAGACCAAAACCGAGCAGTCCACTGCCAAGGGAAGCTACTGCCGTGACCTTTGAGGGAGCTTGAAGGCTTGTGTTCATCGCGTTGCAAAAACCGATCATTGTGAGTATGTTTCCGCCATTCTCCTTTGTGTATTCACATGCGTTTTTCTTGCTTGATTTCATTCTTGGGACCTAATTAGAAACCAACACATTTTTCATCTCTTTCGAACATAAGTGTCCAGAGACATTTTGTACGAGTAATAATTGACATTTCATTCGAGCGCAAGTGTCCAGAGACCTCGTTCTTCCGTCACTGGTATGAGGACTGGTATGTCGGTATATATAAATTGGTATACCGATATTGAGACCGATGTGCCAGTTCTAGTACTCAAATCAGGGCAAAATAACATTTTAAAACAATTATAAACTTGACCCTAAATGCTTCAAATGATAATGTATGATTCCTATGTGTTAGGATATATGCCCTAGAGCTTCATATAATGTAAACAGAATTATTTGTTATGAAATAAAAGATGCATTATTCATTTATCAAATGTTTTGATTTAAATCGAATATTGTAAATTATCTTGTTTACCCTTGATTACTTATGTGCTTCAAACTTAGTGTATGAGTGTCATAAACAAGAGGATTTAAGTCTGAAATTTGTAATTTAAAATAGTTCATAGAGAGCAAACAAAATGAGTACTTTATTTGTGATTTATCTATAACTGTAGTTCATTCTATAATTGTATGGAGACCTTGATCCGGGATCGTCCATGTGGTGACATAAGAATGAAGGCACCTTATATGATGTGATCATATAGGACTGGACCCAAATAGAAATGAATTTATTATGATATTTGTTAAATAAAGAAATTCATTTCGAACTACTAGATGGTCATATATGGATTGATCTAAATCCTGAGTGTACTGCGAACTTCTCAATGACAGACTATGTCCTTTGATTTACAAAGGTGAGGTCGGTGTAGCAATCCCGAACAATAACTACATACTTTGGGGACATGGTTTGGTGTGTAGTTAGAGATATTTTACATAGACATGAAGTTCACTCATTCTTACGAGAAGTAGATGAATATCTTCCTTAAGGGTTGATTCGGTACTTGAACGATTAGAGCGCTCAAGTCTTTCTATTACGAATAGAAAGATTAATATTCATAATAATTATGAATAAATCGTTCATTAGAGAATCAATGGTACATAAGGTAAAAATAATTAGAGGGGTATAGTGGATATTATGACCTGACTCTAATTATGATATACTTGTGAAGGGCCAATCCGTATGTATGACTATATCGATGGACATTGACGTAGTTCGACTTATATTATTTATCTACGGCAATGAGAGTATAGCTTCGGGTTTTTAGTGGAATAACCTGAAGTTCATAATTCAGAATATTTAATTAAATAGTTTAATAAACATTCCGGGATTATTGGAGCTCGGGACAGTAGTCCATTTGGTCCCCGTACTAACTCGATATACTGTACCAAATTAAATATAATTGGATAGTCCAATTATATACTCACATATATATTATTATTAATGAGATTAATAATATATTTATCACACATGAGACTTTATGTTAAATTTAAAATAAAGTTTTCATTAAATAAATGATTATGAGATAATTATTTAATTTATTAATAAAAATTTGCAATTATTTAAATTATATTTTTATAATTTAATATATCATTTGAAATGAATAGATTTTAAATTTGATTTTGAAACTCTTCATTACTAAAATGGTAGTTACATTATTTAATTAAGTAACATGTTAAATGTCATTATGATGACATTAATCATTAAAATTTTGGTGTTACATTTTCCCTAGGGCTGGACGAATAATGCAAAGGTTTGGGGGTTATTTTTTGTAATTTGGTTGCAAACTTGATAATTCAAAACCCTAACTATAAAAGAAAATTTTGTTTTTCTTTTTAAGATAATCTCTTTCTCTAAACCCTAGCCTTTCTTGTTTATTTTTCTCTCAAGTGTTGAAAGAAAAAGTGGAAGAACAAAAAGGAAAAACATTGTGTGTGACAAAATAATTCTCTAAAGTGTTTAGAGATTTAATCTTTTGTAAGTGAAGCCTACACTTCTATTTGCTGGTTGCAAGATATAACACGAAAGACTTTTTGAAAATCAAACCAAAAACACATTCTCCCATTCCCTTATACTAATGTCAGTGAGCAGAATTTTCTGCTCACATTTATTATATATTTGTGGGTTGTTTTGTTGTGTTTTTGCCCAGTAAATTTTGGGAACACAAAAGGATATATCTTGGACGATTTGGGACTATTTTTCATTGATTATATCATCCAAAATAGTGGCATAAAAATAGAAAACAACCAGCATAAAAATAGTGAGCTCTGCGCGCGAAAGAGAGAGTTTTCGGTGTATAAAGCAGTCCAGTTTTTGGGATGCTATTCAAGGGCTGTTTGGGGATGGAAAAATAATGAAAAATAGCAGCAAAATAAGTCCAAAAAGGGTTGGACAATTTGGTTCAGAAGGAAAAAAAGGCAGAAAATGTTTAAAGGTTGATACGAGTGCCTAAGCCGCTTCCGTTACGCGAGGGAAATCGTTTCCTCCAATTAGCGTCAAGAGCGAGGTTGAAAAGTTTTCTTAACCCTTCTTTTTTTATTAAAAAGTTTCAATTTTTATTTATTTATATGAGATATAAATTATTTTTATGCATGTTGTGATGTGTAGGAACATTCTAATGTTCATGTGGTGATGTTTATGTTTAAGTTCATGTGATGAATGTATTGCATTGATCGTAAAATTTTCGGCTCATGATTTTTGTGTTATTTTTGTTTTTGGGAATGAATAGGCAATTTTTACAAGTGCTGTAAATATTTTTCCTTTGTAAAATTATTAATTTGTATCATTTTATGTAAATTGGAGAATGTAAATTGGAGAGTCGATGCCGCCAATGACGCAATCCCAATCCATGGAGCAAAATTTGAAGACCAAAGGATGCCTTGGTAAATTTTGTACTAATTAGATTAGTATAGGAAAAATAAGAGTCCTGTCAATGCAATTTTATTTTTATGTTATATGTATGCTTACTTCGAAATGTTTGAATAACATGTCATATAGCTTAGGGTGCCTACTTTTTCATTTTCACATGCCATAACATGTAATAGATGCATGGATATTCTAGTCAAAAAATATGATTTTATGAAATTTAAAAGAGTTAAATTGGAATATGATATGCATGAAAACAAATTAATAAGATTAATTGTTTTAAAAGTTTAAAATTAGAAATTCGAATTAAATAAATATATGGGCATAATAAGTGCATTATATTTTCCTTTGGTATATCGGACGGAATCCCGGACGTAAATTTCATAGCCGATTTCGAATGGAAAATAGTGTGGTTTGTACTCGGGACACAATTCCACGTACCATTGGAATTTATAAGACGTATTTAATTAAATAATTTAGTTAAAAGTTTGTCCCTTTTTGAATTTCTAAATTTTAAACTTGTTAGTGAACTAAAATTTAAGAGTTAAAATTAATTAGGTCACCAAACCAAACTTAATTAAATTTATTTAATTAAGTAAAATATTAGTTGAGACTAATAAGAATTAGTGAATTAAAATTTTAATAGTAAAAATTTGTTAGATCACTAATTTTGGACTAATGTAAAATAGAGTTATGTCTTAGACGCGCATAAACTTATTGACACTAGTGAATTAAAATATTAGATATTTTAAGTATAAACCTTTAATTTTAAAATAGTGAGTGGGAGAGTGATATGCGACAATATATCCCGCAATCTCCATTGTTAGTCCGAAAACGTAAGATTCAAAAGACGTCTAGAGAGGGCTTTGTTTTCGTCCCCCTACGAATGGTGTCCATTTTGGGTCAATATCAAGTTTGGATTCCGAGAGAATATGAACTCTAGATGTATCTGATGAACTGACATACCCAACGGCGGTACTTCACTAGTTAAGTCCAAGGGTTCCGAAACAACGGGTTACAGTCACGAAGGAATGATTAAATGTTAATCGAAATTCCTTGACCAAATCAAACGGTGGTTGGTTAATATAGGAAGAAGAGTTGTTCTCGCATATATTAATCAACTGAGTTTGTCTTGATCTATCATGCAAATACTTGAATACCCTATGACAACACTTATTTATGAGATGATAGATTTCCGTGGGATAGTAATTCTTTTAGGTTTCTAATTCATTATACATGGTTCATGCATCATGTTTAATTTTATGCCTAAATGTTTAATGATTTTAATATGTGATGGATGAATATTAAAATGCATGTTTTATTTCAGCCATGTTTTCTCCGATTATTGCTATTCTCTTAAATGACAAATTAACGGGAGAAAACTATGTAAAATGGAAAAGTAACATGAGAAGACCTTAAGTTTTTCCTGATAGAGGAATGTCCTCCCGAGCCAGCTAGAAATTCTAGCTAAGCTGTGCACGATGCCTTCCAGAAACGGGTCGCAGCCAATGAGAAAGCCCGTTGCTACTTGCTAGCAAGGATGTCCGAGGTTCTTGCCGTAAAGCATGAGCCAATGGCTACAACATCTTTGATGATTGAGTCATTGCATGGCATGTTCGGGCAACCTTCGGAGCGGCTACATCATGAGGCTATGGTCTCAGTGATGACCACATGGATGAAGGAAGAGACATCTATCTGAGAGCATGTCTCGAGGATGATGACCTATCTCAACACGGTCGAAACTCATAGAGCTCGTATTGACGAGTGTAGCCAGGTGACCATGATCATCGAAACTCTTCTGAAGAGTTTCCTATAATTTAAAATCAACTATGTTATGAACAAGTTGACTTTTACTTTGACTCGGCTGCTTACTGAGCTCACCCATTACGAGTCCATATTAGTGGATCCTCGTAAGCCCAGTGGAGAGGAAAATGTTGCCGAATCTTCTAAATTTGTAATGAACAAGAAGAAATGCATTGGGATGGCTGAGGCAAAGCCCATGAAGAAGAACAAGAGAAGCTACAAGGATGCCAAGCCCAAAGGAAAGTGTTTCCATTACAATAAGGATGTGAATTGAAAAAAGAACTGTCCTAAATACCTTGCAGAGCTGAGCGAGAAAAAGGTCACAGGTAAATATGATTTACTTGTAATTGAGTCTTTATTTGTGGATGATGATAAATCCGCATGGATTGTTGATTCTGGAGCCACTAACCATGTTTGTTCTTCTTTGCAGCTACTTAACTCATGGAAGGACCTCGTTGAAGGTGACTATACCATGAGAGTCTGGACAGGGGATGCCGTTTCAGCAAGAACAGTGGGAGTTTCAAGTTTAAAATTTTCAAATAATAGTTATTTATTTTTGAACAATGTGTTATTCATGGTTTTTGCAAGAATATGATTTTTTTTTCTCTAAAATTTTGATGACGATTTTTCTATTTTGTTTAATAATAATTTGGTTATTATTGCAAGAAATGGATTAACTTTATGCACATGAAACTCAAAAAATAATTTATATGTGTTAAGGTCGTTAACACATAATTTACTGCTCGACAGTGAAATATTTAAAGTCGAAAAACCTAAAATAAAACGACATAAGATTTCTCATGATGACACATATATATGGCATCTTAGAATAGGTTGATAAAGAACAAAGTTTTAAACCATTTAAAGCTTGAAACTTTACCAGTCTGCGAATCTTGTCTAGAAGGAAAGATGACCAAAAGACCTTTTACTGGAAAAGGTGTAAGAGCCAATCAACTACATGAGCTAATATATTCGGATGTTTGTGGACCAATGAATGTAAGACCCCTGGGAGGTTATGAATACTTTGTCACATTCATTGACGATTATTCTAGATATGGATATGTTTACCTAATGCAGCACAAGTCAGATACCTTTGAAAAGTTCAAAGAGTATCGTGCTGAGGTTGAAAACAAATTAGGTAAAATGATAAAAACTCTACGATCGGATCATGGAGGAGAATATCTTGATATTGATTTCGAGGAATTCTTGGTTGAGTATGGGATAACATCTCAACTCACAGTACCTGAAATATCACAGCAGAATGGTATTGCAGAGAGGAGAAATCATACCCTACTAGACATTATATGATCTATGTTTAGTTACAGTTCACTACCTAGTTCATTCTCAAGATATGTATTGCAAAAAGAAATGTATATCCTTAATATAGTTCCATCTAAGTCTGTTCCTAAGACTCCATAAGAGTTGTGGAGTGGTCGTAAAGCCAGCTTACGATATTTCCGCATATGAGGGTGTCCAGCCACGCTCTCAGGTGTGCCTATTTGTAGGCTATCCTAAGGAGACTAGGGGTGGGTTCTTTTATAGTCCGGAAGATAATAAAGTATTTGTATCAACAAACGCTACGTTTCTTGAGGAGGACTACATGAGAAAGTTCAAACCTCGAAGTAAAATGTTATTCGGGGAGTTACTTGCTGGTTTGACCAGCACACCATCATCAACAATAGATGACAGAAACATAGCACCTTCAACATCTGAGCATCAAATGCAAGTATGTTACAATGATCTTCCACCTATACGCAGTAGGGGGGTTGTACGAAAACCTGATCGCTATCTAGGAGTTGGAGAGGCACAAGTTGTCGCATCCAGTGATGGTGTAGATGATCCATTGACCTATCGTAGTGCAATGGATGATTATGATAAAGAGGAATGGCGCAAAGCCATAAAACTCGAGATGGAATAGATGTACTCCAACTCAATCTGGGAACTTGTAGACCAACCTTAAGGGATAAAACTCATAGGTTGCAAGTGGATCTATAAGAGAAAGAGTGGAACAGATGGGAAGGTACAAACTTTCAAGGCTAGGCTAGTGGCCAAAGATTATACCTTGAAAAAAAGTAGTTGTCTATGAGGAGACTTTCTTGCCAGTAGGCATGCTTAAATCTATCCAGTTTCTTTTCTCCATCGTCGCATATTATGACTATGAGATTTGGAAAATGGATGTCAAGATAGTATTCTTGAATGGCAATCATGATGCGTGTATCTATATGGTACAACCAGAGGGGTTCGTAGCCCAAGGTCAAGAGCAAAAGGTTTGTTAGCTGCAAAGGTCCATTTACGGACTTAAGCAGATATCTCGATCTTGGAACATAAGATTTGATACCACGACCAAGTCTTATAATTTTGAGCTGAACGTCGATGAGCCTTGTGTATACGAGTGCGTCATTGACGAAAATGTGATTTTTCTCATTTTGTACGTCGATGTTCTTTTACTCATTCTGAATGATGTAAAAATATTATCAGACGTGAAATAATGGCTAGCTAATCAATTCCAATGGAAGATTTGGGAAAGACCAGTTATGTACTTGAGATCCAGATTCTTTGGGATCGCAATAGACGACTGTTAGCTATGTCTCAGACATCATGTATCGACAAGATCCTTGTGCGATTTGGGATACAGAATTCCAAGAAAGGCAATTTGTCTTATCGACATGGAATTCATTTGTCACATAAACAGTCTCTTAAGATACATCAAGGAGTTGAGGAAATGAGACATATCCCATATGCATCAGCAATTGGTAGTCTCATGTATGTTATGTTATGCACAAGATCGGACATCTATTTTATAGTGAGAGTAGTCAGTAGGTTCCAGTCTAACCCGATATTATATCATTGGGTGACTGTGAAACATATTCTTAAGTATCTTAAGAGAATGAGAGATTATATTCTTGTATATTCTAGTGATGATATGATTCTCACAAGGATATACGGACTCTGATTTTTAGACGGATGTCGATTCTAGGAAATCAACATCTGGATCAGTGTTTACCCTAAGTGGTGGGGCTATCGTGTGGATGAGCATAATGTAATATTGTATTGCTGACTCCACCATGGAGGCTGAGTATGTAGCAGCTAAAGAAGCAGTTTGGCTCCGAAAATTCTTGGGAGATCTGGAAGTTGTTCCAGATATGGATAAACCACTCACACTTTATTGTGATATAGTGGTGTAATGGCGAATTCCAAAGAACCAAGAAGCCACAAAAGGAGAAAGTATATAGAGAGAAAATATCATCTCACTAGGGAGATAGTGCAGAGAGGAGACGTTTCTGTCATGAAGATTGCATCCGCAGAGAACCTGGCTGATCCGATTACAAAGACCTTGTCGACAGAAGTGTTTAAAGGTCACCTAGAAGGTACATGATTATGTGACATGTCCCATTTGCTCTAGTGCAAGTGGGAGATTATTGGGATATATGCCCTAGAGATTTATGTAATGTAAAAAAATTATTTATTATGAAATAAAAGATGCATTATTCATTTATCAAATGTTTTGATTTAAATCACATATTGTAAATTTGTTATTGTTTACCATTGATTACTTATGTGCCTTCAGACTTAGTGTATGAATGTCATACACAAGAAGATTTAAGTCTGAAGTTAGTAATTTAAAATAGTCCATATAGAGCAAACAAAATGAGTATCTTATTTGTGGTTTGTCTATAATTGCGGTCCATTCTATAATTGTATGGCGACCTTGATCCGAGATCGTCCATGTGGTGATATGAGAATGAAGGCACCTTATATGATGTGATCGTATAGGACTTGACCCATATAGAAATGAATTTCTTATAATATCTATTAAATAAAGAAATTCATTTCAATCTACTAGATGGTTATATATGAATTGATTTGAATCCTGAGTGCACTGCGAACTCATTCATGACAGGCTATGTCCTTTGATTTACAAAGGTGAGGTCGGTGTAGCAATCCCGACCAATAACTACGTACTTTGGGGATATGGTTTGGTGTGTAGCTGGGGACGTTTTACATAGACATGGAGTTCACTCCTTCTTGCGAGAAGTAGATGAGTATCTTCTTTAAGGGTTGATTCGGTACTTGAACGGTTAGAGCGCTCAAGTCTTTCTATTATGAATAGAAATATTAATATTCATAATGATTATGAATAAATCGTTCATTAGAGAATCAATGGTACATAAGGTAAAAATAATTAGAGGGATATAACATATATTATGACTTGGCTCTAATTATGGGATACTCATGAAGGGCCAATCCGTATGTAATGACTATATCGATGGATACCGACGTAGTTTGGATTGTATTATTTATCTACGGCAAAGAGAGTGTAGCTTCAGATTTTTTTGTTGAATTACCAGAAATTAATAACTCAGAATATTTAATTAAAGAGTTTAATTAATATTGTGAGATTATTGGAGCTTGGAACTGTAGGTCCATTTGGTCTCAGTGCTAGCTCAATATACTGTAGTAAATTAATTATAATTGGGTAATCCAATTATATACTCACATATATATTATTATTATTAGCATTAATATTATATTTATCACACGAGACTTTATGTTAAATTTAATATAAACTTTTCATTAAATAAATGATTATGAGATAGTCATTTAATTTATTAATAAAAGTTTGTAATTATTAAATTATATTTTTATAATTTAATATATCATTTTGAAAATGAATAGATTTTAAATTTGATTTTGAAACTCTTCATTACTAAAATGGTAGTTACATTATTTAATTAAGTAACATGTTAAATGTCATTATGATGACATTAATCATTAAAATTTTGGTGTTACATTTTCCCTAGGGCTGGCCGAATAATGCAAAGGGTTTGGGGGTTATTTTTTGTAATTTGGTTGCAAACTTGATAATTCAAAACCCTAACTATAAAAGAAAATTTTGTTTTTCTTTTTAAGATAATCTCTTTCTCTAAACCCTAGCCTTTCTTGTTTATTTTTCTCTCAAGTGTTGAAAGAAAAAGTGGAAGAACAAAAAGGAAAAATATTGTGTGTGACAAAATAATTCTCTAAAGTGTTTAGAGATTTAATCTTTTGTGAATGAAGGCAACACTTCTTTTTGCTGGTTGCGAGATATAGAATGGAAGGCTTTTTGGAAATCAAACTAAAAACACATTCTCCCATTCCCTTATACTCACGGCAGTGAGCATAAAATTCTATTCACTGCCTCCACCTTTATTATATATTTGTGGGTTGTTTTTGTTTTGTTTTGCCCAGGAAATTTTGGGAACACAAAGGGATATTTCGTGGACGTTTTGGGGCTATGTTGGAGTGATTATATCATCCAAAACAGTGGCAGAAGCCAGAACAAAATCAGTGAGCTGTGCGCGTGAAAGGGAGTGTGTTCATTGTGCAAAACAGTCTAGTTTTTGGCTTGCTGTTCGAGGTTGTTCAAGGGCTGGAAAAATAGTGAAAATGGAAGCAAAACAAATCCAAAAAGGGCTAGACAGTTTTGGTTCAAAAGGGAAAAAACATAAAATTTTTCAAGGTCAATCCCGATACCTAAGCCACTTCCGCTGCGCAAGGGAAATCGTTTCCTACACTATGAGCTTAGAGACACTTAGATAGGAATTTACTTACATTTAGGGTACTAAGCTACGACACTTCATCTTTGTAAACACTTTGCTTTGAAATCGTTTTAGCTCTTCAAATACGAATATAGTGTCAAAGTTGTGAGTGTTGCTTTGAAATCTTGTTGCATCAGATGTGTGAGTGTTGCTCCCCTTAATATGTGGTTGTACTTAGAAAACACTTGATAAATAAAGTTAGCACAAAAATATGAAGGTTCCAATTTTCTTCCCCTTTGGTAAACATATATAACACAAGATTAATCTCACGATTTCTCCCTTTTTGCTATTAGAAAAAAAAAGTGAGAAGCAAAAGTAAAAAAAAAAAAAAAAATATATATATATATATATATATATATATATATATATATATATATATATATATAATTGCTCCCTCTAAGATAGATATCCCCTTTGGCATTGGCAAAATAATATACATGCAAAAACCTAAAAGTAAGGATTATTCATCTCATATCACCTATAATATCCCAAGACATATCCAAATCAAACTATCAGTAAAAATCATGTAGATATATATTAAAGCATCTAACACAAAACCAAAGTTATCGATATGTATCCAAATAAGAAAAACATAAATAATGTAAAGACATGCATGCCAATCTCATAATGATCTTAGACTATAGCTAATCTTCAGTCACCAAAATAACCATCCACTTTTTTTTCTCGATAGAGTCGAGCTTTGATTCTGTAGAAGTTAGAAAGAAGTAAACGAGTCTGAAAGCTTCTGAATGCTATCAGATTGTGAACTAATACTAGCCAAAACTAGATCGTGTCGCTCTTCAGCCAATTACCTAGATCTTGATGTTGTAGCCTCTTCTTCTTTAACTGGATCCATGCATGGCTTTTTGGAGCTGAAGGCTTCACCTACCCTGCTGGCCTTAGTCTTCATGTGCCAAACACCATCAACCTTTTCCCATTGTTTGGCACAAAATGAGGCGAGGGTGATGTGCTGTCGCGATGAAATCTCAAAAAACAGTTCACCATCCTCTATAGGCATATGATGTCTACGGAGAAGGGAGTATGATGATGGAACCATAAGAAAGGCTCTGTTGTGGATGAGTGCGAGCAATATGCATATATCGGGTAATGAGATACCCTACGTCTAATGGAACACCAAGGCCCAAAATACCCATAACCCAAATGTGAAGAAGCTTGACAGAATTAATGTGCCCCTTACGAGGCAGAAGAATATACTGAATGAGCTCTGTAAAGACTTGTCATATCCTAACTTGACTTTCTCTAGAACATGAATGTCAGGATATGATTGAGGGACTAAAGGATCCTTGAGAACAAATTTCATAACCTGACTCTTGGATATTCCCTCAAGAGTTCAAAATTATATGTGGGACCATGCAAAAACAGAATATGGAAGTGCACTGCGGAAGAGGCGACTGAGTAGGTTGGGAGACAGGGTGAGAGGGACTCCATTCTCTTGAGTCTGAAAGGCACTTGGAGTAGAAAAATTTGATGAGATTTGGGTAAATAGGCTCATTGAGTTGAAACAAATGACCTGAATTTTGATGATTCAAAATCTCAACATATGGAAAGTCTTATACTTCGCTTAAATCACAACAAATTTTTTTAGAAAGCACTTTATTTTTGATGTGACGATTATATTGACACATTTGTTCAGAAGTTTGAAAATAATAATCATGGTCAAAATCATAATCCATATCAAAAATAGGGAAAATTCGTTTTAGGGATAAACCTAAAAATTGAGGATTTTCAAATTTGAGGAAAATTTGAGCAAAACAACTTGTGAGAATGGCTCTAAATATGTCATAGAGTGATGAAAATTAATTAATTTGATCAAAACCTACAAATCATTCACGAATTTGAAAAATCTAAAACCAAGGGTTCTAAGGCTAAAAACCTAAGATTTGACGATTTTAAGAGTAATAAGCAAGGAAATCAAGTAAAAATAAGTTAAGAAAGCGTAAGATTACCTTAGGAATGATGAAGAACCGATTGAGAAGCTTAGGGAGTGTTTTTGGGAAGTTTTCGAGTGAAGAAGTTAAATGCTCGTCGTTTCTGGTTTTAAACAGCGAGACCGGTATCAATATACTTATGGCACCGGTATATGCCAATTCTGGGCCGGTAAGCGTTAAAAAAATAATCGGTATGCCGTCTCCAGAAAGTGCAGAATGAGGTTTTAGCAAAATTTTGTTACAAGTTGACCTCAATTTTGATTTTTAAGTTGATGTAATGTCTCATACAAGTTATGAATTAGCTTGTAGAAATTCATTAACACTCAAATCACAGAATTATGTTTAATTAAAATAAATTATGCATAAGATCATACAATATCACACAAAATATCCAATCATGAGCATACTTCAACGATTCAAAACATTATGCCTAATTCCCTTCTAATTCTTGTGAAACTCTCTTTGGGAAGGGGTTTGGTAAAAATGACTGTCAACTGGTGATTGGTTGGGACAAATTCAAATACAACATCCCATCTACCAACATGATCTCTAAGGTAGTGATGTCTTATGTCTATGTGTTTAGCCCTATAGTGTATAATAGAGTTTCTGGACACGTTAATGGCACTTGTATTGTCACATAGGATGAGACGTTTCTCAAGAATGAACTCATAGTCTCTAAGTATGTGTTGCATCCAAAAAATTTGAGTGCAACAGCTACCCGCCGTAATATATTTAGCTTCAGTAGTAGAAAGGGCAACATTATTTTATTTCTTGCTAAACCATGAGACTAAATAATTTCCTAAAATGTGACAAATACCACTTGTACTCTTTATATTCAATCTAAACCCCCAAATTCGGCATCCGTATAGCTAACCAAGTCAAAATCCATACCTTTTGGGTACCAAAGACCTAAATTAATAGTTCCCGAAAGATATCTAAAAATTTAATTTACGGCACAAATATGAGTTTCACACGGACTAGATTGGAATCTAACTCACATACAAACAATAAACATGATATTGGGTTTACTAGTGGTTAAGTAAAGTAGGGATCCAATCATACTTTGATACAGTTTAATGTCTATCGGTTCACCTTCCTTATTTTTGTTAAGCTTCAATGTAGAGCTCATGGGAGTTGAATGATGTTTACTTGACTCTATCCCAAATTTCTTTAGTAGCTCCTTGACATATTTAGCTTGATTGATGAGCACTCTATCATTTCTTTGATCAATTTACAATCCTAGGAAGAACTTAAGTTCTCCGATCATGATCATCTCGAACTCACTACTCATACATTTTGAAAATTCCTCACACAAGGAAGGGTTAGTAGCACTGGAAATAATATCATCAACATAAATTTGTATTACTATCATGTCATCATGCTTATGTTTTATGAA
>SKCR01054323.1:0-29629 GCA_019454045.1 Zanthoxylum bungeanum | reverse complement strand
GACATTTTGTAATTAGTTTTCTTACAGTTAAAAATTATATTTATAAGTTTTTTATAATAAAAATAAGACATCTCACATATTGTATCAATCAAAATTTTAATGATATTATTATAAAATATTGGAAAATGACTTTTAACTGTAATATAAACAACCATGTTTTTTTAGATATTTTTCAAAATATAATTATTAGAAGGATATTTATTATTTTAATTATGTATCATTACTTGTGTCATTGTCACATTCTAACTCACAGTCATTGGATTATATATATATTATATATATATATATTTGCAAGTATTCTCATCACGCCACGTGCCCGCTTCATAATAAAATTTAAAATTAAATTAATAAATTTATTAAATAAAATACATATATAATTTTTATAAGAATTATGTTATAAGAAGAAACATATATGTATCTATTAAATTAAAAAAAAAAACACTATTAAATTATATCAATTAACCTTATCTCAATAATTAATTTTTTATTATTAAATTATAAAATTAAAATAATAAATTATTAACATATGAAACCTATTAAAATATAAAAACATAATCTATTATTAAAGTAATAAGCTATTAATTGTAATTAATTATTAATATTTAAATTTTTCTTATTAGATTATAAAATTAAATAAAGAAACCTATTATCCTAAGAAATATCTTTTATTTCTCTCATTAAATCAAAAAAAAACACATATGTGAGACACATGATCTTTACAATTAACTTTTAAATTATTTTTTATATTTTAAATTATAAAATTGAAATATCTTTACATTCACTTTTTTTCTTAAATAAAAATAGATTACAATAAAAATATATATTATAATTTCATAAAGACTGTATATATAAATAATAAAATCTATTCTAATATCCTATTACAATTAAAATAATATTGAGTTAATACTCTATAAAGACTCGATTATAACAATAAAACATATTGTACTATCCGATTAATTTTTGAATAATATCATAGATAAGTTGATTATACACACATACAAGTTAAATAATTTTAAATTTTTTTCATCATGTTACATGACACCTAATATGTACAATTAATTTTTTTTATTTCATATTATAATAAGAAGATATATTATAATATTTTTATTAAAATAAAAAATATATATGTGGTACATAATATATACAATTAATATGTTTATTATAAAATTAAAATAATAAATATTCCTAATTAATCTATAAATTATTTACTTATTTCTTCATTATAAACTTAAATCAAGAAAACTATTATAATAGAACACACACATTATTAGCGCTCGTTAATAAAAATATCTGTTACACTTAATGCTCACAATTAATTTTTTAGTATTAAATTATAAAATTAAATATATTTATAATTAAATTTGTTTATAAATAAAACTGAGGAGAATAAAAATACATACTATATTTTATATAACCGTATTGTAATAAGAAAACCTATTATATTTCCTAGTAACTAATTAAAATTAAAAACACTATTAAATTAATACTTTATTAAATAAATCTTATTATACATCGAATATATTACATTACATTATCTGATTATTTTTGAATAATATACATATAATTCGATTTTAGTTTTCTCATTGTGTCACATAACAACTTAATCTGTATTATTAGTTTCTGTATTACTTATTATAATAAGAATATATATTATAATCTTCTATTAAAATAAAAAACTGTGTGGCACCCATTCTCTGTAATTTATTTTTATTTAAAATTATAATTATAATTAATAACTTTAAATTTATTTCTTTTTAATTATTAAATTATAAAATAAATAAAGAAACCTATTATAATGAGAAATCAATTATAATCTCTTATTAAAAAACATATGTGACACTTAATATTTACAATTAACATCTACAATTATTTTTTTTATTAAATTATAAAATTAAAATATATTTTATAATTAATTTTGTATTAATAATAAAACATATTAAATAATACAATATATATTATAATTTTATAATAACTGTATTATATAATAAGAACCCATATTATATTGTCATATTATAATTACAAAATACTATTAAATTAATAATTTTATTAAATAAGAACCTCATCAAATAATAAAACATATTATATTATCAGATTAATTTTTTTAATAATATCATATATAATTCGATAAAGATATATATAAATATATTTTAAACTTCATCATCATCGCGTCACATGACATGCAATATGTACAATTAATTTTTTATTACCTATTATAATAAGATACATTATAATTTTCTATTAAATAAAAAAAATGTGTGGCACATAATCTCTGTAATTAATATTTTTATTATTAAATTATGAAAAAATAAAAAACCTATTACAATATAAAAAATAATCTCTTATTAAAATAAACACCTTAAATAGTTGCCGACCACAAACCTATCAATTTTTTGGATTTCGGGTCTACTGTTATTGTTATTTTCTTTTTAATTATTTATATAAGTTTGTTTTATTTCATGAATTTTTATTACTTGCTATGCTTCAGGATGCAGACTCTAATTATTAGTTATTAGGGGTGATCACGGTTTCGGGTCAAATCATGAACCGCACCGAATCGAACCGAACCGCGCGGTTTGAAAAAATATTAAAAATGATTTCGAACCGCACCGAATCGAACCGCAAATTTCGGGTTAGTGCACGGTTTTGACACAAGTCAAACCGCGAACCGCCCATACAGCAAATTTTGATTTGAATCGCGACCCGAACAGCCTAAACTGCCGACCCGCATTCAAATTAGATATTATTTTATATTTTTCTTCTTCTTTAATCATTAAATTTAAAATATTTAATGAGCGTATAACAATATGCAATGTATAAATGAAAATTATGTATTTTTTCTCTTCAATTATAATGTGAAAACTATAAATTTTCTTTAAAAAAATTATAATCCAAACTGCCGATTCGAATTGCCCAAACCGCTAAACCACCAACCCAAACCGCCGCGATTTTCCTTATTAAATTTGCGGTTTCGATTTCTAATTTCCTAAAGCGCCAACCCGCGCGGTTTGAAGTAAAAAATGAAAAAACCGACCCAAATCGTACCGCGAACACCCCTATTAGTTATTACACAATGAATTATAAATATTATTTGAGAACTGAGAGACAAAGGAATGAAGAATAAATATCACGTGTAAGTAAATCAATTGTCTCATTTAAACTATAAAATCGACAAGTTCTGTATCATTTACAAGATCAATACCTAAAATATATATTCGATCCATACAAAGTGTGAGCGTTGTGCTAGTATTAATAGTTTTACACAAATTTAAAGGTTCTACATTCAATTTTAGCAAAATGCTTTCCTCTTAATCAATCTTACAACAATGTTATTCTCTCCTTAAAACAAATAGTATGTGTAAGATTTGGTAAGTGATAACAATTACAATCTTTATCACTATTCATAAAGAAGATTATAGAGACTAAGATCAATCAATCGTTGTAATTATTTTTTTTTTTCACTCAACTGTTCTTTTTAAGATGTATCTGATTATCTAGGTTTTAATCTCGTTTTCAGTGTCTTTGGCCAAAAACTTGCTTTGGATCTTTAATGAGGTATGTTGGGGTTGAATAATCATGTTGTTATTAAATCAACAGTAAGAGTTTTGATGATAAGAGGATATATTTATTGATTGATTTTAGTCGAGGATATAGCGAAGGTGGCTTAAAAGAGTCTAATTTTGTTATTGGTCTTAATCATTCTAATGATTTGTGTTTCAGTCCAAGTTATAGTAGTTTAAGGCATCAGCTTATTGAGCAGATAGTGGAATAGAAGAATAGCTGACCTGATGCGAGTAATCGGTTACATAACCTATATAAGATTAATAGTTCTTATGTTAATGATGATTTGGTTGGTTCACAATAAATTGGCTTAGATTCTGACATCGATGTTGGTGTTATGAATCATTTGTTATCCGATCACTGGCTGGTTTCATAATCTCATATACAGGTCATCGACGTTGGTGCTAAAGAAGGTTTTGGTTGTAATGATAGTTTCACCATACAAGGGAAAAATGTTACTCATATTATCAACAAGGAACATGATTCATTGAGGTATGAAAAAGAACATGTAGATGGTATTTTTTCGAATCTGAAAAGATTCGAAATATGGAGGAGAAAGGTATTAAAGGGATTTCACTTATCAAGATGGGGACCAAGGTCCTTGCAATGATAAGGATCCAGGCCCAATGCTCGGATTCTGCCACATTTAAAGACCGACCCAAGGATGCCGATTTTGGTTTTGTAACACTGATAAGGGGATTTGGGATGAACTAGCCGAGGCACAGTCACACACACCTAATGAAGGTGATCATTAAAAGATACAAGTTAGAAGAAAATCATAACAGTTTAAACTGTCATTGAGGGAAGCTATTTCTCAATGTTTCTAAATGCCCGTAACTAAAGCGGCTGATGAGCTTAATTTTGGCTTAACCATTTCTGAAGAGGAAGTGGGGGAAGTGAAGGCTTTTCTACCGACCCGACCTGATAGTAGATGCAAGGAATGACGTTACTTATTGATGAGCGGAAAATATATCACTCTTTACCGCTCTTTTGACCTAAAATTTTGTTTATAGTTTCTCGAATTTTATGAATATTTTGATGCGTCTTAGTTTATTTTGAAGATAAAATAAAATTGGCACTCAATGGAATCAATCAGGACGAAATATGGAACAAATAAGGGTAAAAATTGGACTTGAAATTTGGATTTTGGAGGTGGAAACTTGAAATGACGTTCTAACGCAATACAATTTCAAAAATTTTAGCTTTGCGCAATGTTCGTATTTAGACACATATTTATACTCCGATATCGGATTGAGTTGATTCAAGTTCAATATTAAATAAGACTCAAAGATCTATAACTTTGACGTTCATAATAATTTGAAATTCTGAAGTTTTCATGACCGAAATTAATAAAACATCCAAAGGTGTGTTATGTGTAATTATTAAAGTCATTTTTAAAACCAAAAAAAAATAATGAATTAAAAAATGAAAATTGTCAAACTTCCACCAAACAAGTTTGCATGGTTGGTGTTGGATTTGGTGTGTCATGTGTTGTTCTATGTTTGGTGGAGAAATGGTGGGGGCAAAATTTTGCCTATAAATACTAGGTCATTTCATTTGTAAATTTCATACTTTCCTTGTTTTATAATCATGAATTAAGGATTGTATCTTTGTGTTTTTATTTAGCAGTTTTGTATTGTATTTTTATTTTTATTTTTACTTTTTATGTTTAGTAGTTAATTTCCGCTGGGGGGATTGTGAAACCTTTAAGATGATAAGGTAGATTAATCTTACTTAATTTATAATATGGAGATTGTAATTTTATATAGATTAAAGTTGATACCGCCTTAATGGTTGGTTTTATTTATTTGATATAATGTAACACCGCCTATATAATCGGTGTTTAGGTGACAGATGATTATCGCATATATGGCTGGTTTATGGACAAATAATAACACCGCCTTTATGGCTGGTTTGACTTAATTGGGTAACACTGATAATTTCTATATTATAATAAATTGATATTTCTACAATTGAAATATTAAAGGTGAATCCCCTAACCCCCGACATTTTATTTTTATTTTAGGGAAATGATGAGGCACAATATTCAAGAGTTTAATAGTCGATTTGATTGTTATGGGTAATGATTTGGTTTGTTTATTAAATCTAAGCTTAATGCCATAAATAAAATTGATACGCTAAACTTAAAATGAACTTTACGAATGAATTTTAGGTTTCAGCCTTAGATTCAATAGCTCAAGATCTTACCTTAGGGAATGATGATCCTTAGGTAGATTTCCTTACAGGATAGGAATATACCTGTCGGGCGGGGGTAGCCACCATTGTAACTTGAACTTAATGAATTCAGATAACTTGGTTAACATAAACATATGATTAATTGGGTTATTTTGGGTGTTTGCATCTGACTATCGACAGAGGCTTTTGCATATATTCGTGTTCCAGGTTAGCAAACTTCTTTATTATACATATATAAGAGAATCAATTTATCAGTAAAAAAAATATTGTGTAGAATCACAAGCCTAGATATTTATGTCTTTTGTTTATTTACCTTAGTATTCTTTTGTGTTTTTATTTATTTATTTATTTAGCAAAAACACATTCAACCAATCAGTTAAGCAATCATTCCATTCTTTCTAAATAAATAGAATCAATAATTAATAACAACAATAGAAATTAAGTACTCGTGATATCGATAATTTTATACTACTTGAGCGATACGTGCGCTTGCGTTACGTGTGTAATTTTACCGATCACTTATTTCGATAGATCGATCTGGGGATATGGGTCGGGTTGTAGTATTATGTTCTTACGTGTGTGATTTCACTGATCCATTATTTCTTAGATGAACGACGTAAGGTTCTATGATTTCATTGATAAGCATTCTTTGAGGACAACAATATGCATAACTATCGAGACTATTTTCTTTATTTTATATTTTTGTATGATTGTGTGTGAATGACGTTTGTGAGTATCCTCGCTGTAACCCCTCACGAGACTATAACTCGTTCATTAGGGTGTCGTCTAGGGGTTTAAAAGCTTATTGCGTACGCTAAATGCAATCGTGATCCCTACGAAAGTGACTTAGTTAATTTTGTTAATTTATTTATTTAGTTCTTATTTTATCTTTTGCTCGGGACTAGCAAAATCTTAAGTTTGAGGTGTTTGATAAGTGTGGTTTTTACCCACTTATTTCGACATTCTTAGCTTACTATTTGTTAAATTCTGTGTCATTTAATATATTTTATAATTCTTTTATATTTTATTTGTAGGAAGCATTAGAACATCAAGAATGGAGCAAATACGCGTGTTTCGGGACCATCGGGAGCATCAGACTCAAGAATCAGCAAAACCAGCATTAGTTACGCACTGAAGGCTATAACTTTTGATTTAGAAAGAGTTAAGAGACCCATAATATATCGATTTATATGTACTCGATGAGATCTAGTCAATTGTATGCACTGGCGCCGCGATGCCCTCAGAAAAAAGTCGTCTTACATTGCACCCGCGAGTTAGGCGCTGCTGCAAAATCACCAAATCTTAGGTTTTTAATGTATCAATGAACCCAAGACTTTGTTATAAATAGATAAGCTCGTTCAAGACTTAAAGATGAAGCCAAATAAGAACATAAATTCATAAAATACATATTTTTAGATAGCTTAAGGATGAGGATTAAAGAGAGACAAGAAAAGACAAAGGCGTTTACATCCGAAAATAAAGAGATTCAATTCGGGTTTTATCATCTTATTTCTTCCTTATAACTCTAATAATTTCCAGGTTCATGACCTTATTGTAATTGTTTTAATCTTTAGTCATAAACTACTCCATAATTCCAGAGGATGATGATGTAATTGATGCTTAAACTTATGTGTTGTTTTGCTATTTTAATTCATATAAAGTTTGATTTAAGTTTATTTATATTATTTTGTGTTTAATATTTTGTATTTAATGGCCACAAATATGATGATGAATGATTGAAATCTATCACTCGGGAGAGAGGGTTTTGAATAGATCTATAGGATATAACCTAGGAATATTATAGAATCCGGGAGGATATATGAGTTTATTTGAAGTTGTTAATACAGAATCATAAGGCGTAATGAGTTATTGATTGCTAGATTTTTATAGGGTTATCGAAGTCTACAATTAATAATATTTTCACTATTACTCGGGAGAGTGAGTGAATACTTTAGGACTCTGGACTTATAAACAAAATAATTGAATAAGAGTTGAATGGCATAACAATTACACAATGGATAGTTAGGTGAAATCGGACTTAGAATCTCTCTAATATTGGCTCTCATATTCAAATATCTTTATATATTATTTATCTAGTTAAATCTTTATTATTTATTTTCTAAATAAAATTAGGATTATCAATTGTAGTATTTAGTGCGAGTTAACGCAATTCATGTGGGTTCGACACTCTTTCACTGATTTATACTAAAACTTGACACCGTACATTTGTGGTACGATATAAAATGTCACAACAATGCCCTAAACGGAAGTTTGAGCCTCTCAATGATGATAAGATAGGAGTAGGTCAATGGCTCATGGGATAGAAAAGAGCCTTAGACTTGTCCACTGACACACGAAACCGCTTGAGTGGTTGGAATACAGGTTGACACATGGGTAAAGTGTGTAATAGTTACCAAAAATGGTGAATCAATGAGGTCCAGATGGCAAAGAGTAGTTCTGGCAGGCGGTAGATAGCTACTACATATAAGTTGATAGGGGAACAGAGCATACGCAGTGATAACTTGATAACGTGGTTGACGTCACGAGTTGGTAGAATAGTGGGTTTAAGCGGACTATATAAAGGGGTTGGGAACTCATTATAAGGGTTGGTTATTTGGATTCATAGCATTATTATAACTTGTAAAACAGAGAAAAAGCTAAAAGCTAAAGCGAGAGAGAAGCGCATGTCGGTCTGACTCGAGCTTCTAATAAAATATTTTATTTTTTTGCATATGTGGACATAGATTATATCCATTCTGCCGAATCATGTTAAATCATTTGTTCATATCTGTGTGTTTTTTATTTTTCTGTCAAATTTACTTTTGAATCACAACAACACCCAAACACATTTATTACTTGAGAGAAATTGTTCAAAGAGTAATTTTTCCCGAATCGCCTCCGAACCGAAACATGGACAACTGAACAATCGCAATGAAATTGCAATAGGAAACCTGTTAGTGAAAATATATAACCATGATGATTGTGTTTATGATAGAGAGGAATTTTTTATTATTACCTAATGGTGCCAGTTTCTTTGGCTGAGGTAAGGTTTGAGGTTATATATAGTTATATACTCATTGGAAAGTGATCAAAATGGTTGTTGGTTTGTGTTTGATGGGAGAACTTTTTAGATTTGCAGATTTTATTTGAAGAGGTTATTGATCATATTGTTGAGCTTATAATGGATCAGTTTGAAAAATCAATGGGGTTATTCAAAAGGTTCGAGAATAATAAGCATATCAATATCAATGTATGTTTTATTATTGGTAAATATTATTTATGTTGATAAATAAAATATCTGTTGCATGTATATTAAAAATAATATAGATTAATTATATTGTTTACATCAACAACGACATAATCACGATCTTTAAAGTGATTTTGGAAGAAAATATTAAATTCCAGTCACATAAATACTTCCGCGCTAATCTCAAAACCTTACAATATACTCATGGGCAAGTGATCAAAATGGTTGTCGGTTGGTGTTTGATGAGATAACTTTTTAGATTTGCAGAGATTTTTAGCTTGGTAATTACCTTACCTTGTGCAAAAGTTCCTAAACGTGTGCACTAAAAAGATTACTTACCCATGATTATATCAAAATCTTTATTTACTGTCTTTTTAACTTTTAAATCTATTTATACTCAATTGATGAAATTTACTTTTAGCCTTCTTGAACCTAAAGGTTGGATAAATTTTTTTTTTTCAAAGGTTGGATTGTGGTAAAACCTAAATTAATTATTTATTTCTTATATAGGATGGGTAAGTATTATTTATTGATGTTTTAAAAAACCTAAATTCTTATATGTTAAATCGATATTCTTATTATATTTTATTAAATCTGTACTTTGAAAGAAAAAAAAAACCATACTCAAATAAACAAACTTAAAATTATGAATGAGTTTTCCAAACTCGAACCATTTACATATCCTATTTCTATAGTTTCAATATTTGAATTCAAGTGATGAGACAAAAAAATAAAAAAAAATTTGAACATTATTCACTCTAGACAATTATTTCATAAAATTTAAATGCTCAAAAGAGTTTGTAAGGAATCACATATCCGCGGAATTTTTGATTGAGCATGTGCTACAAGTGAATGTCATTCCAGTTAAATACGATTTTAACAACATTTTTTTTTTGTAAAATATTTGATTGTCTCATGCTTTTACAATAAATATATATCATGAATTCAAATTTAGGACCTAACAATAAAATCTTAAGTCATTCCATATTTATCATTAAACCATATCTCTTTTCTTGGGACACGATTCTAACAATACATATTATTTATTTGAGTTCTTCTTTTCGATCAGAGAAAAAAATAATAAATAACAAAAAATATATATAGGCATGAGACCTTTAATTTTTCCCAATGTACGGGTCCATTTGCATGCCTCCCACTTAAGAGACACATATACCTTTTTTTTAAGAATCGTACTTACAAAAAAAAAACACACGTTGGATTCGAATCCAGTATCTCAATATGAGATCATGAACACCACCAAATCACGCCCATTAAGGACTAAGACACATGTAACACGATTCTAACAATACATATTATTTATTTGAGTTCTTCTTTTCGATCAGAGAAAAAAATAATAAATAACAAAAAATATATATAGGCATGAGACCTTTAATTTTTCCCAATGTACGGGTCCATTTGCATGCCTCCCACTTAAGAGACACATATACCTTTTTTTTAAGAATCGTACTTACAAAAAAAAAACACACGTTGGATTCGAATCCAGTATCTCAATATGAGATCATGAACACCACCAAATCACGCCCATTAAGGACTAAGACACATGTACACACATGTTTAATCCAAATATCCTTGAGTTAAATATCCGTTTAGTCCTTAGGTTTCTCATTAGTTATGTTGCAATTAAAAGATATTTTTATAAAAAAAAAAAAAAAAAATAAGACATTTCACTTATTGTACCAATCAACATTTTAATGATATTATTATAAAAAAAAAATGACTTTTAACTATAATATAAGCAATCATGGTATGTTTTGAGATAATTTTCAAAATATAAAGATTAGACGGATATTTATTATTTTAATTAGTGCTGTAACTTGAGCCATTGTCACATTATAACTCCCAATTAAATATTAAATCATAATCTAATCATATGGTCAGTCTTTTTATGGGAGATATTTTCGGCAATTAATTCAAAAAATGAAATTAAATCTTCAAAGCGAAGGGATACAAAAATGAAAAGACAATCATTTAGTTTGCCAAATTAAAGGGTGGCATGTCTTAATCATAACCAAATTAATAGTAGCACGTAACAATATAATTATTTTATATTTGTCATCCATTAACATAATTGTTGTTATGATCAATGCTTCTTGATGTTCGTGTTATTTTACTACGTAACACTTAACTTTGAGATAAATTTTATATTATAGTTTTGTAAGCATATCATCGACTAAATTCATGTTTGATATATATTGTGATTTGATATTTGATGAAATGATTAAATTATATTTGTCAAAACACGATGTTTGAATATTTGGTTAGTAATAATAAAAAATTATATTATTAATCATGATTTTTATTTTATTTTTTAAAAATTGAATTATATAAAATTAATATTTTTAACATTTACTCTCCAACGAAACATTAAAAAAACTCATTCTAATTATTTTATAACATAAAATTTATAACTTTCATTTATTAAACATATTTTTTAATTACGATACAAAATCAAACTTAATATAATTTAGAGCTTGAATAGTATAATATCGATGACAAACTTCATTTGCACTTATTTATTTACACTTATTTTATTGTTGATAATTATTTTGATACCTATCAATGATTATGGCTTCAAGATTTAAAATATCGTAATAGAAAACCGGGGCCCATACCCAATAATAATTAGATGATTTTTATTATTATTATTATTATTATTATTATTATTAATAATTAATTAATTAGGAGAGATGTCATGAGTAATGGATTCGTGGTTATTAAATTAGCATTATGGAGTATGGGTCGGATGTATTAGAAATATAGCATATAAAATTAGGAGATGTGACAATAAAACTTTAGCTACTTTGTGTGTTGTGATGAAAAAATATTGTGATTAAATTATGATTCATAAAATGTTATTATGTAATTTTAATTTATGTTAAAAAGTAATTACAGTACATTTTTCTAATATTATGATAACAGGTAAAAGTTAAAAAAAAAATTATCTTTTGTAAAACTCAATTTTGTAAGAAATAACAATTAATGATCGTAATTTATTATTATTAACCGAACACTTACAAATTATATTTTAACATAAACACAATTTTTTCTCTTCACTGCAAGTCAAACCATAAAACTAAACATAGTCTTAGTTTAACCTCCCGTTTGGTGGACCGTTGATGGAGTATTAATTTTTTCTCAAGACTTTTGTACATGCAAGTCAAACCATAAAACTAAACATAGTCTTAGTTAAACATAGTCTTAGTTTAACTCCCGTTTCGTCCACCGTTGATATTAGGAACCAGAATTGAAGCATGTACAAAAGTCTTGAGTTCTACACTTCTACTGATTTGAAAATATATAATAAGTGGCCAGGGGTCTAGTCTTATTGGTTTTAACAATGAGATTTTGAGTTTAACATCCCGTTTGGTGGACCGTTGATGGAGTATTAACGTTTTTAGCCTCCTGTTTGGTGAACCGTTGATGGAGTATTAACTTTTACGTTTTAACGCTCTACCAAACGCTTTATTTTATGCTAACGTTAATGTTCATAAAATCATAATCTCATAACATTTTTTTTTCGATGTTAGTTTATATTATAGCGTTTGTTATTTTATGCTATTTGTATAATACTTTTTACTAAAAGCACCCTAAGACTCAAAAAATGGGCGAGCATCTGTGTTTGTTATTATATGAGGCCCGCTCTAAGAGTTGGACCGATAATATAGACATACCCAATATTCAGTAGGGCTCCTAAGTAGGCTAAGAAGAAGATAAATTATATATATGTGTGTGTCATTTTGTGGAAATTCGGGTCAATATTAGGTATGTCTGGTTCAACGGAGTGGAGGGATTTTAATTAAACATATATTTGGTTCAAATGAGGGGAGGGGAGGAGAGAGTTTTTAATTATATATATATTTGGTTCAATGAGGGAGGAGAGAGATTTTAAAACTAATTTACTATTTTATCCTTATAGCATTTTATAAATAAAATTTAAACAATATAAATTTATATTAACTTTGAATTAAACAAAGAATGAAATTAAAATTAAAATCTCTACATAATAGGAGTTATTAAAAATCAAATTAAAACAAATATAAGAGAAGAGAACAAGAAGAATTGAATGGTGAAGCAAATATAAGAGAGATTTGTAATTATGACAATTTTAGATTTTAATGTATAAGTAGGGATAATTTAGTCAATGTAATTAAAATTTTAATTACCCACTTTCTATCCCCTCCAAAACCCCCCACTTGTGGAGGGGAGCTAAAATTGGCTTATGAGGGATTTTGCTTCCATCTCCTCCTCTCCAAAAACCCCCAACCAAACACACCCTTAATCATATATATATATATATATGTATATATATATATATATCTATATCTATATTATAAAGCACAATGGTGTTGGAGGAAAGAAAGTGCATCCAACGGCTCTCTTTATGTGGCTTAATTAACGGCTCAGATCATTTCATTGGTAATTGGAGGAAAGAGAGTGAATTGATTGATGGAAATGGTCAAAATTTTCAAATTTTCAAATTAAAAAATAGAAAGTTAAAATAAAATCATTTAATTCTGTAACACCGTGTCGTAGGCACGGGCCAAATACTGTAACACCGTGCCGTAGGCACGGGCATCATTTAATTAAAAAATAAAATCATTAATTCTGTAACACCGTGCCGTAGGCACAGGCCAAATATTGTAACATCGTGCCGTAGGCACGGGCAAAACTAGTATATATAGATGAGGGAAAAAAAGAGAATATTTAAGAAAATTAATATTTAATTTTTTCAAAAAAGACAAAAATTGTAAAAAATGGGATAACAATATAATGATTGAAAAAAACCTCACCTCTTTAGGAAGACATCCTTATCGGGCCAGCCCAATAATTCCTCATAGATTGGGCTACGCCGAAAGGCCTACAGTTTTGGATCCTAATATCATCAATCTTGTCCATAATGTGTAACCTTATCATTCACAAAATCCGGCTAAGATTTTTGCTTATTAATTAAGAAAAATAATACATTATTTTTTCTTTAGTTTTTAAAAATAATTTATCAATCCTTTTCAGACAATAAATGTTAAAGTTTTGAGTAATGAAGAAGGTGGCATTTGGATTTTTTTATTTTTTATTTTAAAATCAATTTGTTTTGCTTATTGCTAAGACATGAAACAAAAACAAAACAAATAAAACAAATTGAGACAACTTTAAAATTAAAGAATACATGTTCCTACTCACCTGGTCAGGCCAAAAATTTGTGCTCTTTTAAGAGTTCCAACTTACTAATTTTTCATTATATTGAAGATTTCTGTACCCAATCATGTTATTAAAAAATTATTATTGCATAAGGAAGTTACCACAATTATTATATCTTAAAAATTATTCCAAAATTCATTTTAGAGAATATTTTGGAAATCTAATTGCACGTTGCCTTGCACGTGCATTTCCCCACCAAAGATTTTATTCAAAACAATTTTTTTTTTTTTCCTTCTTAAATAATGTTAATGAACTTGCAAATTTTTGATCTCTTTGTTTTGTAAATTATTGAAATTGTAAATCATTTAATGTTTTTGAATAACATCGAATTCTCTTCCAATTTCACGTAAAAGATATATAATCCAAAACAAAAGGCCTTGTCAAATAAGCCCACTATTACTTGTTGAATTTATTATTTATTTAAAATAAAATTGATCATTCACTCATAATTTCTTAATTCGGTGAGAGATATTTTCATCATAATTAAAATTATATTGATGACACACCTCCCAAAATAAATAGACAGGAAGACTACAATTTGGTGTTTTGAGTAATTCAATACAGAGAAAATTAATTATTTAGTAATTCGATGAAACTAAATAGTTTAAAAATTAGAATGACCACGTATATATTCTGATCCAAAATAAATTAAAAATGAAAATAAAGAGGAGACATATCAAACATTGTATAAAAATAAAGGACATTTTTTTTTGTTATTTAAGATCGAGGTATGACTACTGACCCAAATTTAAATAAAGACAAATAATCACATTCAAAAACTATTTTTATATATAATTATTAAAGATAAAAAGGTACATCTTTTTACATTAAATTGTACATAATTTTAGACTTTCTAGGTTAATTTATTGGATAAAAGAAAAGGAAGAGGGATAAAATAATTTATGGGGTAAGTGAAAGGTCTGTGTTCAAATTTCAATTTCAACAAAATCAATTATAACAAAATCTCAATTTAAAGTGAATAAATTTTCAAGAAAAATAATTTTTTTTGTTGGAAATATTGGAAACCCGACCGTCAAATCAGACGATACGGATTTAAGCGGAGCATATAAAATTTACGGTTGTCCCAGACTCTTACAAAAATATATATCATTTGAACTCGAATCTAAGATCTGATAACCAAACTTTAGTCATGTGCTAGGAAACCACACACATTCAGGCAAAAATAACCTATTTGTTATAGCAAATTTAACATCAAATTGCTATCAACTATTAATAAGTCATATGTGGTTTTTCTTTATTTAATTTCGTCACCTGAATTTGAATATCATACAGATAAGGAGACAAAAAAATTATATTTGGGATTTGTCCATCCCCTATTTTTTTTTTTTTTTAAAAAAAAAAAAAAAAAAAAAACCTTTAATAAGTTCCAGGGTAATTATCATTTCAATATCTCCGAATTTAAGAAATATCAAATGAGTACAAAAACTATTAGAATATAACACTTGACTACTGTATATTTATAAATTATTAAAATAATAAACTGTGAAATTTCAATAAGGTTTTGTGACTGTAAACTTTTTTAAAATGATATAATAGTAAAATTTATGGAGTAATAAAATATTATATTATAATATTTGTTATATTCATTTATTATTTCTCAATTTTTTAAATTGTGAAATAATTATAACCCTAATTCTTATTGTTTTTTTTTTTAAATTCCGCCGCCAAACCATCTGATCTCTTAAGCGAAACAGACTAATTATCAATTCAATATATTTGGGATTTATCCGTCCCCAAAAAAGAAAAAAGAAAATTAATCAATTCAAAGGGTAATTATCATTTCAATATCTCATAATTTAGGAAATAGCTAATGAGTACAAAAACTATTAGAATATAACATTTCACTACTGTATATTTATAAAATATTAATATAATAAACTGTGAAATTTCTATTATAAATTGTAGTAAAAAATGAAGTTTTGTAACTGTAAAGTTTTTTTTTTAATGATATAATAGTAAAATTTATGAAGTAATAAAATATTATATTATCATATTTCTTATATTCGTTTATTATTTCTCAATTTTTGAAATAGTAAAACAATAATAACTTTATTATATTTTTTTTTTGAAATTCTGCCGCAAAATCACTCGATCCGACTTAAGCGAGACAAGTAAAATCTATTGATGTAACATGTTCTTACAAAAAATACATAACCTGAACTCGAATTCAGGACATGATAACCAAATCATATGTCATTTGCCACAAAGCAAACCCATCGAAGACAAATAATAACCCTAATTCACAATGCACAAAGTTGAGAAAGAGGGGGTTGGAAATGAAAATCATCCAACTAGGGTGATTTTAATCTACAATTTAATTGTTAAAGTTTATGTTAATAATGATCAATAATTTGCATAAATAAAATCTCTCACATTTACAATGATTTGTTATTTGTCTTATTGATGCATACTGCATTGTTAATTTAAGAAGAGACAAAGTGACCCAAAAAAGCTTAATTTATAATTTTGAGACGTTTTAATTCCAGGTAAAAATAAAAAATAAAAAAAAAAAAAAATCGAAAATTATTAAACCACGGTGAGGGCTATTTAGGTCATTTTGTAAATTGGGTGCTCAAATCAATTTTGTAGACGGAAGTAGTGGTTGTGGGCTGAACGTAATGTAATTTGTATTCCCGCCGTTTGCAGTACACAATGACCCCTTCTCTCTCTTTGCTGGCTGGCCTAGTTTTGTCTTTTCTCGTTCCTTTTTATTATTTCTTGCAATCTTAGAGGGAGAATAATATCCAAGTCAAATTTTAATATTATTTTTGTTACAAAAATTCAAATTAATTTGGATAAACATAACAAAAATCAAGGATAATTTGCCAAACAAAATTTAAAGACCCATCTAAAATAGGGATAGCAAAATAAATCTAAAATCTCATAATTTTGTATGGTCTTATATAAAATTCATAATAATTTTTCGTTTCGAATCATAATTTTTTACCTATAAGCTATAGTTTTCTATCATAATTTAAAATTCCAAATCATTTGATCCGATTTGAAAAACTGATGGGAAAAATGTATCGGTCCGGTTGTGAACTCTAGTGCAAGAGTATTACATATAAATTATAATTGGTTTTTGTTTATATCTAATACATATAAAACATGGCTCTAAAACGACACACATGCTCTCTCTTTAAAACTCAAAAAGTTAATTCTCTCTTTCTCTGGGTCTCCTGCTAAATTCATTTTCTCTTTGAAACGACATACATATAAATGTGTGTTAGCCTCCAAAAATGGTGTAGGAGTGAATCATCAATGTTATTATTTGATTTATAATCGAACGATGGTAAAAGTTAATGAGTCTTCTAAAGCCAATTAGATTAGATTTTAGGAGGACGTTAATAAGAGATAAGAAATTAAAATTATTAGAATGAAATCTTTACCGAAGTTGAAAATATAGTGAGATAATATAAAATTACAAACGACTGAATGTAAGATTTATTTGAATTAAAATATATTATAACTACATAGAAAGACTTGAAAAGAACATTAATTACATGAAAAAAAAAATTGCAAGTTGATATATTGAGTTTTTTGATGGATGTGTTAGAAGTGGTCTCTCTTTTGGCTCCTCTTTGATTTTTATAACTCCTCAAACTAACTTCATATAATTGCTTCAGGATGAATAGGCCGGTTGGGTATTTGATATTTTCCTGCTTAAAAATAATAATTTACTGTTTAATAAAAAAAAGAGCTTATGTGTTATTTTAATCGGGCTTAACTTCCATTATTCCTCAACATTCATCTCGTTATTTTAGGAAACGTGTATTTATGGAGGAACAGTTTTGACATAAAGTCGCTTTTTGGAGAGGAAATAACTTCAGGAGTGGAAATTGAAGAAAAAATAGTTATCGGATGAGAAGTTACATAAAAAATATCATTTTAACGACGAAATTTTTAACATTTCAAAAAAAAAAAAAATTAGAGAAAAAATAGTTATTATAGAGAAAATTGGAGAGTATATGAGTATATGGAGAAAAAGTTAGAAAAAAAATAATCGTGGAGTCAATTTCCTGTTGAAGGCTTAATTTCCTCTTTAATTTATAATATCCCCGGAATGAGATTGTAAAGAGGAAATAAATCTTGAGATTTAATACATACTCTTTTTCTCTCCCTCTCTAGAAACGACAAGGATTCTGGAAAAGTCCGGTATAAATAGAGAGAAGCTGAGAGGTGTTTGTTGTAGAAGCAAATTTATATAGCTGCTTAAAAATTTTCAGTAGGGTTTTTCAAAATCACCTGACTATAAGTACTACTAGTAGCTATATAGCTTTACACATACCACAATAATCTTCTTTTTTTTTTTTTTTTGGACTAATTAATTAATAAATATAACTACAAATTTCATAAAAAAAAATTATAACACCATGGGGAGAGGTGATGAGTTGATGAATAAGAACTCGAAACCTGCATGGTTACAAGGATTAATGGGTGAAACATTCTTTGGAGGATGTGGGGTCCATGAGAGTTGCAGGAAAAATGAGAAGAACATCTTTTGCTTGCTCTGTTGCCTTAGTATTTGCCCCCACTGCCTCCCTTCTCATCGCTCTCATCCTCTTCTTCAGGTATCTCTCTCTCTCTCTCTCTCTTTAGCCAATTTCTTTTCTGGGTTTCATGTAAATTCTTTCAATTCTATTCCACCATGAGTATTTGGAAGTGTCTTTTTGTGGGTTGTGAGTGAATTATTCTTTAGATTCATGAGTAAAATTTTCCTTTTTGGTATAAATTTGCCAAAATTCTGTTTTGTTGTGTCTCATATTTTCTTGAATAATTTTAGACAAGTTGTTGTTATTGCTTTGAAATTTTATATTATTGTTGAGGAGCATGGGTAAAAATTCTCTTTGATTTTATATTCAACTCTCTTTTCTTTTTGGAGAAATTTTCTTATCATAATACCTTTGTTCATCTTCAAGTGTGAATTCACCCTTGAAGATGAGTGTGAATTTAGTGAATCTTTCTACTTTCATCTCACATCTCTCTAATTCAGCCATTTTCATTCCCTTAATATTTTCCATTTTCCATTTTTCATAATTTTCCTTTTTCTCTGTATGGTTGTTTCATCCTTCATGATGAATTTTTGTCAATTTAAAGACAAATCAAATGCAATTCTTTCTTAGTTTTGTTGAATTTCTTCCATGCAATTGTTTTTCTTTTTATTATTTTTTTAAATATAAATAAACTTACTCATTTAATACTGCAAACTGTATATCCAAATCAATCTATCTACTAGATGCTCTTTTTTTTTGTCATAATTAATTTACTTCCAGATGAATGATTCTTCTGTGTTTGTTGACTAGAGTTGAGGATCTATACTTCTTACTTCTTTTAATTTTAATTTTATTTTTTGTGTAAAATTACTGATACAATATTATTCTCTCTTTTATTATTATTATTATAATATTATTTTCACTTCTGCCAAGATTCTTTAATGCTTTTGTTCCCTTTTTCTCAATTATATTAATTTTTTATTTTTTATTTTGTCTATATGGTACTCAATTCCTTGAGGTATTTATAATTTTTTTGCCATTATTCCCACTTATTGGAATTGATTTCTTTCCTATATATAGTACATTTCTTTTGTATCTTTTTTTTTATTATTTATTTTGTATTTCCCTCCCTGTAAAGGCCTTCTCAGCTGTTGCTTTCAATGAAAGTGAAAGTTTGACTCACCATTTCCCCATTTCATTTACTCAAACTATTATTATTCAAAACTGCACTTTCAATTCATTATTTATTCCAAACTCAGTTCATTTAATTTCCTACCATGAATTGAGCAGTTGGTTGCCTAACTCTTCACCTAAATTTTCAATCTGGTTTAATGAAAATTTAACTCAGGTTAATATAACCCACTTGTACTTTACAATTATGCTATAAATATAACAAAATTTGGCTCCCATTTGATTGTCCAATTTAGTATTTGCATCTAACTAAACCCTAATTAAACACAATCAATTAAATTTTAATCCCTTTGGTAACAGGTGAGACGATACGTTTACCATGATGTTATTCGATTAGGGGATCTTGAAAAACTCATCGACTGTGCTTACATTCAGGTACTAATTAAATTTTGATAATGTTGAAAGATGAGTTATTATATGTTATATTTTATAGAATTTAATGAGACAATGATTCAGTATAGAGTTTGCCTAATGGGATCTCGAAGAAGAAGAAGAATAACGATGTAGTTTATTGTTTCCTTGTATTGCCAGCCCTATACCATTAACCATGCGAAGGTCATATTCCTGAATCAGAGGCCTCAGTCAAGGTCATGCAAAGGCTCTTCCAATGTGTGCCTCACTTGTGAGCGAATTCTCCAGGAGTCCTTTCACTTCTGCTCCCTCTCTTGCAAGGTTTGGTTGGTCAATTATTATTATTATTATTTTTTATATAATATGAAAAACCTCGTGCCCTGGGACACTCTTTCTATATATATATATATATATATAACAAAATTGAAATTGGATTTATTGATGTTTGATTTGCATTGTTTGTATGATAAATATGGCAATTGCAAACACAGGTTGATTACATGGTGTATCAAGGGCAAGACTTATCAAGCATTCTCTACAGGATCCGTGAATCAGATTTTGCATTTTCACAGTTTGATGGATTGAGAGGAGATGGCTCGGAGATTATGGACGAAGACGATGTTCAAATTACTCCAAACCCCTTCTTAGAGGAACCAATGCAGTACAAAAACTCATCTTGCTCCAATGCAAACATGGGCAGTTCAGGAATTTCACATGAACCCGCGGTGGTCAATAAGAAGAAGAAGAAGGGCTTCTTACCGGGACTTGTCCTCTCCCTCAGCAACAGGAGAAAGGGTGCTCCTCAAAGGGCTCCTCTTTCTTAAGATAGAATTTGGTAGTCATAATTTAATAATTTTATCTATAAATACATATTCTAGTTTCATTAATGGTTTATATTTTTATTTAACGGAATTTTTATTTTCCATATTCGAATTTGGTCGGAGATGCATTTCCGTTGCTGACCTCAGGTGGATGCTTAAGAGACTACTATTGTTATATTCACCAATTTTGTATTTGCTCATGTAATGGAACTTGCAAGCAATATATATGTTATTTAACTTAATTCAAACATATTATTTCTTTAGTTTTTATTATGTGATGATGATGTAAATTCGACAAAGTAACTAAAAGATTCAATACGGTATAGACAATCTTTAAGGGTAAATTAAAATGATATCATGAATAAATTAGATTTGTCAATAATTTATAATTTTCGAATTGAAAAAAACATATATCCCATTTATCTTTATGTGGTTCTGTCATTGGTCCGATAGATATGATTTTCTAAGTGTTTCTCAATAATTATATACTCGATGTTGGATATGGGATATCTGTGATCATTTATATCATTCCAACCCTCTATAAAAAACAAATGTCACGCACGTCTCATGCATCTCACATGACACGCATCCAGAGGAACATGATATTAGCTAAAACTTCTAAATTTGACTCAAAATTATGAGTTAAATTCATAAAAATTTAATTTTTAATGTATAATATGTTTTGTATATTTTTTATCATCTCGGTAGAGATTGCATATTAAAAACTCACCTAAGACTCCATAAAAACTTAAGGCAACTCATGGTCATCCTTATACGCATCTCACGTGCACACCTGTATGCCAAATTTAGGTTTTGATATCGATTAATACAAATTGAACATAAATTATAAATTATCGGTGTCGCTTCCCTAATATGAGATAATGTATTATACCATCATTAATTTCCCTGAGATTCTTTTCACTGGTAAAATAAAAAAGATATGTTTCACTAGTAAAATAAAAAAAGGAGAGGGAGAGAAATGATTGCAATTGCTTTAATAACAAACAAATCATGAATTATTTTTTCTTGAGAAACAAACAAAAAATGTACAAAAGCCTTTATTAATTTCTACTACGTTCAAAGTTTAGTCAAGTAGCATATCAACTTGAAGTTCTTGTAATGAATGATTGGGTGTTTCAGGCATGAAGCCAAATTTGGTAAATTTCCATCAAAATGTATTGAAATTGTAAATACAAATATGTAACACAGGGCGCACGTTAGAGGGGACAATGGAGTGGAGGTGATGCATGGTGACTGTGTACGAGAAAAGAGAAGGTGAGTGAATGAATTACAGTTACAAAATTGTTTGTTACAGACAAAACTTTTAAAACAATTAAAAATTAAAAATAAAAAAATAAAAAATTATATGGCAGGTACAGGTACAGCACAGCCATGTCATCCGTACATTTTGTTTCATTTGTTATTTTCACTCGCCTATCGTCAAAGGTACCATTCGCCACGTGCCACGTTTTCTATGATCGGATAACGATGTAAGCTGTAATAAAATTACATTCAAAATCTCGGGAGGAAAAAAACAATGATACAGATGAAAGATAAATGATACATATTTAATTACAGATTTTTCTATGATTATATTTGAGCTATTGAATCTCTCTCTCAATGATACAAATTCAGATACGTAAATACATGTGGTTGGATTTGTGTTAATTATCAGTGTCTATAATATTTTCTGGGGAAAAAAACTTGGTTTGTTTTTGTATGTTCCGTCCCTCTCGTCCCTCCATGAATTTGAATTTAGTTTTGAGTTGAATTAAGTATTAAGATGGGTAGTTTTTTTTAATAAATGCTTATCACACATTTTTTAAAATTCATTAAATTTGAATTTATTATTGTAATACGTGGTAATAATATAACGTAGGATGAGACTATTTGCACTCAAAAAAATTATTTACTACTCTTTTCATTACGATATGAGTTCATTAATTATATGTAAGAAGAAATATGGAATTTGATGACCTCAATTTCCATCTATTTGATTAGAGATTACAAATGTGAGGCAACAATGTAGTTGATAGTGAAAATTCGGAATTGTGCTAAAGTTCTGACCTTGATGGAATTTTAACAACTACTCTAATCTAAGACAAGTCAAAGTTAGAGTAATTATGGTATGAATCAACAATCACCCTTAATCTAAGTAATTATATGATAATGCAAATATATGAAAGCTGTAAGAGTTTGTATAGAAATAGTGGGAGTAGTCACACATCTAAAATGTATATGGAAGATGAAAGGTTGATAAGTGTTTTCTAAACACTTATATTAAATTGGATATAGCAAGTGGGTTTGGGCTTGGGCTTGGATGTGTGGTTGGCATGACAATTATGGGACATTGAATAAATGTCTTATTTTTTAAAAACGTTTTTTGATTTTATTTTCATTTAAAATAAAAGGGTTATGTCTGATCAACATACCCCTACATATTTAACTAAAAATTGAAAAATGTTTGGAAATAAAACCACCATCATTTCATTCTTCATATATAAAAACAGGGAAGACTCTTGAAGAAGATACATATACATAATTCGAATTTAATAAATTTCTCTACATACAAACTTGTTGATCATTGAAAACGAACACCAAGTAAGTTCGTCGGGGATCGGATTTTCAGTGCAGAATCTTCGATCATCAGATTGTTGAATCCTGGTGGCAGACGTCCGAAAAACTACAATCACAAGAGTATGGGCGAATTTCTGATATAGGACATATCTTTCTGTTCTAGCCTCAATCTATAAAGCCAGTGTGCTCTTTTGGTTTTTTTTTTTTATTACTTGCATTGTAAGTTTTCTGTTGGTTTGATATTGATTACTTGTTTTAAGTTTATGGTTTTGATTTGTATTACATTTACAAGTTTATGTTTAAATAAAAATAATTGCGTTCGTTGATTGTTCTTTAACAAAAGCAATAAAAAGTATCAACACCAGTAATTTTATTGACGAAGTAGAAAACCCTTGACAGAGAAAAATCACTCCGTGTATATAAGCTACCGGTCAAATCTACTATAATGAGAAAACTTACAGTGGTGGTATATGACCTATGGTGACAACTTCAACGACTCGAATACCTATAGAGTGTGATAACTTGAAGAACTCCCTGAGTCTGTACCAAACGGTCTTTTTTAGAATCTATGAAGTCTTTGAGTGGACCAACCCTAGAAACTCGCAACGTCAAAATTATGACTACCAATCTTTCTCATTTTAAATTATGACTACCAATCTTTCTCATTTTAAATTATGAAAGCTTAGGAAATTGGGTTAAGGTTGTGTTTTTGAGCCGATTGTTACCAAATAACAATTTTACCAAAGCAAATAAGACAAGAGAATCAATGAAATCTTATAGGTTGATTGTCAAAAAGGAAGAAACAAAATATATTATGACTCTCATAATAATGTTTATTCACATGGGTAAAATGTCTATGTGTTTGTTTAAATATCTATGGTAAATGTATGATTTTCCTTATGTAAAACTGGCTTAAAAGGCATTCAAAATAACTCACTTACGCACGGGCGTTCAAACGCCCCTCAAACGTAAAATTTCTACCTTCGGGCGTTAGAATGCAACACGAACGTATGTCGCAGACTGATTTTAATGTGCAACTTAAAACAATTGTAATTTTTTCGTCCATTGCCCAAATCATGCGTTATTTATATGTACGCGATTGTCTTCGAGTCTACTTTCCAATCACGTTTGCCTCGTGTCAAAACAAACATATAGATTTGAAATTTGTGATGGTTTTTGAGATCAAGAAGAAATGGATGAGCAAAAATAATGAAAATGATACTAATTGTCTTAATTAGTAATTTACTCATTTGGTATTTTAATAATAAAAGTTAATTAAAAATTGAGCGTTTAAAATAATTTTTAGACGGTGAATAGTGTGAGAATTTTCTTGATATATAAAAGAGGGTAAAAAGTAAAAATTATTTTATTGAATTTAATTAATGAGTGAGTCCAAAAATTTTTTGAAGTGGAAATATCTATCGCTCAATGATTTAATGAAAATGTACTCGCTTACAATTAAGAAATCAAGATCTCCCCACAGACGAAGACTGAGTTATTATGACACCGACAGTACGTTAATCCTTTGGTTTTAAAGTCTATTCCCAAGTGTTTAGCCTTGTTGGTTTTTTTTTTTTTTTTTATTTCCGATGATGTTTTAGCCTTATTAGTTATAAGTTAAGAAGAGTGGGGGGGAAAAAATTTTGTCGTTTTCTCAAGTAATTAACAAAAAAACTTACGAGATGGTATGTTTAGTTATAGTTATTTATAAAACTTTCCAGTAATTATTATTATTATTATTATTATTTTTGTATTTCTACCACTTTCGAATATTTACCATTTTCCCGTTAAAAAATGTTTGCATTTATAAATAATTTATTAAAAATTATTTATATTTTTAGATTTCACAAGTAAAGATATGATTGTTCGTTTCATATCAAATAAATCCCTAAGGGCCCTACCTGAGTCCCTAATCCGTAGTGTATGTTTGAATAATTGAAATGGTGACATATAATTTAGGAGTAATCATATACTCACACACACTCTTATTTAAAGTTTTATTAACTCTCCACTGTAGCTACAGTTATTTACTGTAGACCACTGTAGTTACAGTGAGATAGTGAGTAAAACTGTAAGTAAGAGTATGCGTGAGTGTATCATTTTTTATAATTTTATTTAACCTACAAAAATAATTACAGTATAATTTTTGTTTTAATATTTTGATGTGAGCAAAGATTATAAATATTTACTGAAATTATTATTATTTTTTTTTAAATCACGATTAATAGTTAATCAAATATTTAAAATTTATATTTAGATCAAAACACATGGATTTAAATTTAAAAATGTCAGTGATCCTTTTATCATGAAAAGGGATAACCTCATACAAAACTTATCAAGTAATTTAAAACAAGTAGATTTAATATAACCCAAGGCCTAATGGGTATGGTTTGTTGGCAAAATGATTTAAAATTTGGTTATCAATTCATGGGTTTGAGTCCAAAAATGTATTTATGATAAGAACGTGGAGCCGTCGGAGATTTTACTTATTTCGTTTAAGATCGGATCGGGTGTTTTGACAATAGGTTTTCCAAAAAAAAAAAAAAAAAGAAGAAGTTGTTGATGAGTGATTTTCTTCCTAAGAGCAGTTTCGAGATAATCCTCCCGAGACAACCCCCATCCAACCTTGAATTTGTTTGGTTATAGGGGGGCCAAAAACAAATGTGGCAAAAGGCGAGAAAAATAAAAAGATCGACAAATAGTATTTAACGTGGTTCGGCGGAGCAAGTCCAGCCTACGTCTACGGGCACAAAGTGGAGTGTTATTTTTATTACTAAACCGAGCTCGGCCGACCAGTTTTCAAACGTGATCTAAGAAAATCCGAGCTGGTTGTTCTCTTTGTATTGTTTCTTACAAGTATTGCTCAAAATGAAAATTTTCCCAACCTTTACAAATGAAATCAGCCATCTCTTATATACTAACGGATACATGATACTGTTCCATATCTTTATGACGTCAACGTTGCAGATTTCCGACGATTTGACATGCTTTCTCCCCCAACCGCCTCGCCGAAAGTAAGGCCCACCATCTGATTTCCGGTCACATCACGCCGTAAAAGTACACTGTCATACTTTATCATTAATGATGACAACCTGTAAGATCTCCAGTACGAAAGTAGATTTCGGAAGGAAAAATCCAAACTATCCTGCTCACGCGTCGGTCACCAAGAGATCGTCCAATAGACTTGTCGAACCCTCCGACCCCCCAACCCATAATGTATGAGCTTATCAACCTATCGCAGGAGGAAAGATAACCCCAAACTGAGCTGCTGGACTAATATAGTCGGCTTCGGCTTTGATGTTGTTGGCCTTTGAAGTTTGCACCACATTGTGTCCTCTGGTCGGCCAGATCCAAGAAACAACTCATACTCTATAAATACCTAGTTCTCCTGAAAAGGAAAGTTTCCCCTCAGCCTTTACCGAACTGTTCAAATTCCTTGATTGCAGAAATCTCCATCAACTGAAATAAGAGTTAATATAAAATCAAAGTCGACAAGTATAAATTTGCTGGGATCAAAATTCTAACGAATTAAGAAAATCAATTGGGAATTGTAGTGGCATCTCACTCGTTTGATAGAAGGAGAGAGTCTAACAAGACCAAAGCAGAAGCCAGTGAGTGATGTGCCGGTGAGTTTTTAGCTGCTGCAAACAATGCTATTGCACCCCTTGATGACAGATGTTAAACCCGAGGCTTTGCTGACCCGAGCCTCACCTGCAGGAATCTTTTTAACCGCTAATTATCATTTAAAGTACCTAATTTTTCACTTTTTGCCAAATAAATACATAAATTATCACAGTTTATTATATTAACCCTTCCTATTATATCATTTTATATTCTCAATACCACCGTCAAAACGGAATTATTAAAATATTCAATTTGATTGTCATACTATAGGATATTTGTCAATACAATCACAACCACGCTTGTAATTTATGCAAGATTTGTCTACAAAACTATCTTACTTTTTTTTAACACGTTGGAAACTTCATCGCTAAATTATCTGATCCGAACTTAAACGGAATAAGTAAAACATTCGATTGTCCCATATTCTTATAAGAAATACATTTATTGGTCTCGAATCCAAAATCTAACAACCAAATCCTAAATATTTTGCGACAAGCCATCATACTTGCCGACCATTGATGAACTTTTAAGATTATAAAATCAAATTTAGCTTGGAAACAACTAAATCGATGCCCAATATTCATATTAAAAGAAAAACGGAACCTCCTAATATGTAGAGTATAGACAGGCAAAAAAAAAAAAAAAGGGTGGATCAAAGTGGCCCATGAGACAGATGAAGAGGTAAAAATTTATAAAGACATGGACACTTGTAATCACCGAAAGGGTGATGAATGTCCAAAGATAAAAAAAACATAAATTCTATTAAGTAAGACAAATGCTAATTAAAGGAATGTACATTATTAGAATGGGAGTCAGATTAATCACATGGCTTGTCACATTCTATTCAGCTGCCTTCTATAATAAAATGTGTAAAGAACCCTAGGCACCACTGCCTGCACCAATTATTTTTCAATTATTTATACATGGTATGGTACCAATAGCTTTATAGACTTTTTGGCCAATCTACACGTGTCAAAACTCCTTTTGATTTGGGCACTTAATTACTTGTCAATCAAAACTACCAAATTATTCATAGAAAAACACCACAACGCACAAATTTACCCCCCTTTTGATTTGGGCACTTTCCATTTATCTTATTCTAAGAATGCCACCATTCCCTTTTCAAGTTATAAATAGTTAGAAAAATGGCACCCTATTTTAATAAGATCTTATTATTACAAAATGAATAGTTACAAATTAGGTTGCAAAAGGAGTGAGGGCGGTTGATGCAATGCAGCAGCTAAAGGGAAATGAAAAGATCCACGTGGAGGCTCGCTAATACTCAATCACTTAAAGAGAATTTAACATTTGACCAAATTACAAAGTGTCTTGTTTCGAACAATAACTGTTTTCAAATCCAACATCTCGATATTTTTTTGGAAATTTTAAAAATTCCTCCGCTAAATCACCTAATCCGAACATATAATTATTGTAATTTAAATCACAAATACGAACTTGAATTTTATAAGTTGTAGACCAAATCTTGCGGCAACTACTTAGTCAACACATAGAATTCTCGAGCTCATAGACCACATCAATTCTCACCTTTGGAGAACCACTCAATTTTGATAAATTCCATATATAAGATAACCACGATGGTCTGCATCACAATGAAATCTAATTACATATTTATAAATATTTAGATAATAATTATTACAAATCTGATAAGCGACATAACTATTAAGAAGCAAACAAGATGACTAAATTTATTAAAATGTATTTTATAAAATAATGAAAATCTAATTTATTAATTTTCCCCTATTAAAATAAAAAAAAATGTCAATTATTCTTTTTATGAAAATCAGAGTTTATTCCAACTAATTCAATGTCTTATGTCTACAGGGTCAGTGGTTCAATGTCTTGTTTCCCTAAAGGTCACAGAGAGCATATTAATTACTAAGGGGTATATATGTCTTCTTACAATGGACGTGAGTGACATCATAATATGTCAGGGAGGAGAGGGGGATGAATCAAATAAAGTGTTATATATATATATATATATATAAATTAAGGAAAAGTAAAAGGAACAAAGCCCATGGGCCTAAATATGGGCTTCCATGCAGTATTACTGAGGGCACATTATGGGTTTCATAATAAAATGAGCATTCCAATGAATCAAAAATAATTTATTAATTTATAAAATTAATAATAATTTTAATAAAGCAAATATCGAGAGAAAGAGAGAGCGGCTAGAGAGAGAGAGAGAGAGTGTGTAGTGTGTGCTTTTCAAGGGGGAATAAGTTCGAGGAAATCTAAAAAGTTTTGATTGATTTGATTAGCGTTGTTGTTTGCTTATCATGATTATGTCATCACCTGATTATTATTATTATTTT
>SKCR01054322.1:0-29934 GCA_019454045.1 Zanthoxylum bungeanum | reverse complement strand
ATGGTCGAAGTGAAGCTGTGTGATGGCCGTTGTCTTGGTTTACACTAACGGCGGAACAGTTCAAGACTATGGGTCACTGGTTTGCCTAGTAAATTCAATAGTCATTCACTAGGAAAGGTTCAAGGCGGAAGCTACCTATTGCGAAACAGTTTCATATCAAGAAACTCTCTTAAGTGTCTGCATTAATATTTAAAAAATTGTGTTGGATTGTAGGAATTTTTCTAAACAAACATGTATATTTATAGGGCGTCTCATTATAAGACATGTCCCTTGATATGTGTCCTTTGGCAAAGACACAAATTGAAGGGATATGTCCTTAAAGTGAATAAATATAACCCTTTAAAGTGAAAGGGTATGTTGGAGGGTCATAACCTTTTAAAGGATTGCAATCTTAAACTAAAGGTACCTTTACAAAGGCAACCCTTTATGTCTATAAATAGACTCCATTAGGTTCATTTTCATTTCATTCAATTGTCATTTTGTCCTTAGGCATAATTAGAGAGTTTAAGGGCTACATAAAAGAGAGAGTTTCCACCATTTGTCCTAGTTCGTGTTCTTGAGTAAAGAAGTGCCCCTTTTACAAGAAGCAACTAAGAATCCTGAGAGACCGTTAGCCACAAAAAATCTGTAGTGCACCGAGACGAGACTAATAAATTTTTAAAGATAGAGGAAAAACTCGATTTGGTTTAAGTTCGTCATAATCCACATTTCCTGATTTTTTTATCCTTGTGCTGCTCGTGGTATTTTTAAGAAGCCGAAAGAAGATGGAAAATTTGTGAATATTTTTGTGTTATGGTGCTTGTAAGAAAGTCCTCTCAAGTGGAGGAAATTTTCTGGCGATTACCTGTAGCTAATGGCTCAGTGTCTGTTGTTTAATGTAATGCATTCATAAAAATGTTGATAAAGAATTTCCCAAAACCGTGGTGTGATGAAAGAATCATGTATCATTTAGAAGAATTTCCATATTCTTTCTTTTCAAATTTTGTGATCAGAAATCACATCTTTTCGTTGCTTAAAGACGTGTGAGCACCGTGAGCTAAATTAGCTTATCTTGTTTTTTAAACTTTATCTTTAGTGAGTAAGTGTGCTTGAGATGGGCAAGATTTGCCCCTAATAAACGGGTCTATTTGCATTCTAAAAATTTCTTTGAACACATATTTTAATATAATTATTTATTATTAAAATACCCATGACATAAATTACTATTAAGGACAACTTGTAAATACATAAAATTCATAATACTCTTATAACCAAAACTGAGTCTGCATGACGCAAGTATATAAATCAGTTGTATGACATCAAAATTTTGCAGGGTTCGCCATGGATTTTTTCATGAAATCAACAACCTGTACCAAGAATGAACACAAGACGCAATTGGGGGAAGCATGACTCCCAATATCAAGAGTTCATCCGACTTATTAATTGCACCAAACAAAGAGATTCCTATGATTACTAAAAAGGAAGAGCAGATGTAACAAAGAATAATATTTATCTTTTTTTTTAAATCATATAGAATAGCTGTTAAAACAGAAAACTTGGAGGCAAAGGGGACTCATGGAAGCTTTATTCGGTGGAAGATATCTTTTGAGAATGGAACTTCCTTTTTAAAGTGCTCCAAGCAATCTACATGCTAAGTCAACTCAAAGAAACATTTTCATTCCACTTACAATAACACATTGAAAGTAATATTTTAAACGAGGGTTTTTTTTTTTGTTGGTATATTTGTGTATAGAATATTCAAAGAAAGTATTATAGTGTAAATAGTCACACCCTATAATTTTTTTATCTCAACAAATACACAAGCAGACGGCATTGAAATATAAATTTTTATTTATTTATTGTATACAAAAGAGAAATTATAAAATTTAATCAAGTACTTGGGGCCGAGCAGTGGCAGGCAGGGTAATATAATATTCCCAGGGGACGTATTTCCCAATTTTCCCTTTTTACTATACAATACAAGTATATAAAGACTCCAATGAAGCTTGAAGGCCGAGAACGGTAGGGACCTTCTTGAAAAACTTCAACAAACCATGTCCTTAATTGCAATATATAACAAAATCAGGGACTGGATGTTATTATCCCAAAATCTGTACAAGTCTATTTCAATAATCAAGAATCCTCCTTGTGAAATAATTTCCCACATTTCTTCACCATCTTGCCAAAATATAAAACACCAAGTTGGCAAGATGACAAAATAAAAAATAAAAAATAAAAAATAAAAATGCCAATTTCGGCAATTTCCCACAATTCTTCACCATCTTGCCATAATATAACACCAAGTTGGCAAGATGAAAAATAAAAAATAGAAAATAAAAATGCCAATTTTGGCAATATTGGCATACTACTACAACTCAAGACCTTGATACATTTTCCGACTACCTAACAAGAAAGAATTTAATATTGTCTGCTCAAGTAACTGTGATCCGCTAACCTAAGGGACTAACCATTTACAAAGTATAAAGAGAGGTATTTATAAACTCAGATGAATACCAAAGAATAATGTACCGAATTGCCAAAATCATTGTCTCTTTCTTTGCAAGCTTTTGTAAGACCAAATGATGAGGTATGCTACGAGAACAAATCCAACAGACGACCAGAAGATAATCAACCACAAAGGCATAGGGTTAGGATACAGGCCTGGTAGAGAAGCAAATATATCATTTTTCAGCAACTCAGAATTATAAATATGGTGGGTTGAAGTGTTGAAGCAGAGAAGTCACCAAGCCATAAGAAAAAAAATTAACGATCTTGGATAATAAAGAGATCAATATACCATGTCCAAACTTGATGCAAATGAGAAGTTCGATGATGCAAATAGCAAGGGAAAGCCAACAAAATGCTCCGACCTTTTTCACTGGTTTTCTGAAAATAGGTAAACATTTTATGTGACAGTTGAATCACAAGTATTGACATTCTAGCATAGAAGTATCTGCATCTAAATTCAAATGAATGCATGACACGAGAGAGAGAGTACCGGTCTTGGAGGTATGAATTGTATTCACGAATTGTTGGTATTGCAATTAGCCACCACAAAACCAACCTATAAATAATCACAGGGTTTCGAGGCGGGATCCAAAGACAAAACTTAAGGAAAAATGTATTGAGCTCAACAGTCAAGAAGACGATGCAAAGACTGAGAACTTGGATGAACCGCCATGGTCCAAGCAATGGGTGCCACTCATCCTTGTCCCATTGTGCTGGTGTAAATTGTCCCATTGTTCGTCTAAACTGACAAGAGCAAAAAGTAGACATTGTATTATCAGTTTTCATAAAAATTTCACATGCTAACATATGCGACAACAAAAACAATAAAATTTTAAGGGAGTTAAAAAAAATTAACACTTAGTGCCATATCAAGTCATTAAAATTCATGTGTTTCTTACTCCATATATCAAGGTACATAATATTTAACTTATCTACCATTGGTGAAACAAGCGGAAATTTGGAGGAGGAAAATTGTTTTAATAGACATTTGTGAGAAAGGATTTAATACCGCAGTGATACTCTGGTACCAAGTATAAAAAGAATCGGATAGGTCCACAAATATAATGTCATGATACCATTATGCTCAAGGAAAAATTTCTGATGTTTCTTTGGAAACCAGAAGTTTGCAAATTTAAGATATTTAGGCTAATAAGAGTCATAATTTTACAAGTTCAAAACATACTTTTCCAATGATATTAGGCTGGCGGCTTATACCAACCCACTCATATGTTTTCCCATCAAAGTACCTAACAGTATGCATTCCTGCCCATATACCTGCAAAATTAGCAAATGGAATTTGATAAGTGGTTGAAACAACAATCCAACATCTTCCTCAAAAAAAATTGTAAATAAATATAAGTATCATCTTCCAAGTAATAAACAAGAATAGATAGTTGAGTGTAAATGAGACTACCAAACAGATAAAAACATAGAGCCCACACCAGAAAATTAAAGTTTCTCTCCAACAAAACTTAAAATGTGTTCCAAATAGCTATCTGAGACACAAGTCTTCTTCCAGCAAACCCTGACAACCTGTCAGCCTAAAAGTCTTTAACCAACCCAATGAGGAAAGCTACCAAGTAATTTCAGGACCTGGTGAGGTGAACTGACAAATTTAAAAACTTATTAACAGCAGTAATTTGTTTACGTGAATCCAAGAGGCAATAATTGAAACAGTTAAATTCTTGTTTAGCAACATCCTTAATCCTTTTTAAGTTATTGTCTTCACCAACCACCACCAATAGATCAATATAGAAGACAAAACCAAAAATCTTTTCCCACGGGTTGGCTACATGGATCCTTTGATGCCATTGTGCTCTATCCGGAATCAATATCTCGTTAAGCTCAATAAAGTATAGGTCTCTAAATGGTTTATGTCCATGTCGATTTAGATCTTCCCCTACCTCGTTTGACATATGATAACACCATTTGTTCTTTTTTCACCAAGGCACTTACAGGTCTACGTTGTATATGATCAAACCATCTTAATTGTGTTTCTCTCATCTTCTCATCAATCGGTGCTACGCCTACTTTGCTACTTCCTTCCGAATTTCTTCATTTCTAACTTTCTCATAATCCACCCACCCATCCATCTTCCATGTCAATAAGGTCAGATTCAGAAATAGTGAATCAATGGTTGAACTTCCATATCCCATGGACAAAAAAACAAATAAGGTGTGGTAAGTTCCCACCCAAACCGCTGAATCTCCTGGTTATTTTAAGGGTGCCATATAGCTTTCCATCCAATCAAAACAAATATGTTGGGATGAATTCTTATCCTTGAAAAGAGAAATTACCATATTACGGTATCAATAAAATGCCTGGTTTACAGTGCACCTAACCGTCCCCAATATTTAACCACCTGAAGTTGAGTATCACTCAATTTAATTAACTGCTAAATGTAGGTAAAATATTCTACCAATCAGGCAATCACAGTTAGATGACAGCTAAAAGAAAATTACTCACTTTATTCTCAATTAAATTAAATGCTAAATGTAGGTAAAATATTCCACCAATCACAGTTAGATAACAGTTAAAAGAAAATTACTCACTTTATTCTCAATTTAATTAACTGCTAAATGTAGGTAAAATATTCTACCAATCACAGTTGGATAACAGTTTACCGAAAATTACTCACTTTATTAAATTTAATGATTTAATATCAAAGATCTCTTCTGAGATTCCTGATTTATGATTGAATTCTTGAGACGCACATCCATACCAAATCACGAACTGCTTCAATCTTATACAACTAAGAATAATTAAAAACTAGTCTTGTTTAATCATAAATACATGTGAGTCGAATGGCACAAATTCTAGTTAAATCATATTTATATATGGAAAATAATAACTAAGATTCATATGAAAGAATTTGGAAAAGAATATCATTGTCTTTTCCTTCTGAGACGAGAATGTACTGGTGCTTTTTATTCAGGCATCATTCTCAATCTCATATTGACATTTTATCAAATATTTAAAGCTTCTGAATCTGAAGTGTCATCCCATCCCTTTTCCAAAAAGGCAACCCCAACCCAAACTAGTCTTGTTTCAAGGAAAAGGGACCTTGAAAATCAGTCTATCCTAAAGATAATTCACATTATACTCCTAATTGTCATATAATTCCTAAATCGCCCTCAAAGGAAAATTAACCGCAACAACAACCCAACATTTTCAAACAATATTTCTAAAAAAGAATGGCACAGAGCAATCTCACCAAACCAATTGCAGACTAAAATGTCCAGAATTATACTGTCCCACCAGCACTCGTTGAAGTTTGGTAACATGTGGCGGAAAGTAAGCTGAAAAAATGCCAACACTGAAGTCAATTTGATGTAATAAATTGAAGAGCTTAACATCATACATAATAAAGCACAAGCTTAAGAAAACAAATTATATGAGTATAAGGTCAACGAACTAACCTCCATCGACTCAAATCCAATTGATAGCACCCATAGAAGTGGCTGATTACGGATCAATATAGCCTTGCCCCACCATCCAAAGATATGAGCTAGAAAAAATTCATCAACTACTGTTTCCTGGAAAGAATTAATTAAATCAAAAGTCTGTAGTGCACATGCAATAAAGTACACCAACTCCAAAAAAACAAGCATAGAAAAAGAAAATTGAGGTAGACAACTGTGAAAGAAGAATTCATACATAAACATTCTTAAACCTGCTAGAGGGATTATCAGGCAGATAAATGCGACAATCAGCACCATATGACCTCTCCGGAAATTCTGTATGAAAAGCAAAAAAATTATTAAAAAGCTTATAGATGCAGTGAATAAGCCTAGAAATATGAGACAGTTCCACCAAACAGTGAAAATGCATTACAAATGTAATGAACAATAAGAAAAGGGCCATTCTTTAAGTTTTGTTGTGCTCCAAAGCATTACCAACACCAAGGTCAGGATGGAGAAACTTCATGAACTGACGAGCATCATCACGCTTCTGGAAGAGAACAAAATACAATCAATAATCATCCATTCAACTTCAAAACCAGACAATCAACATTGAAAATATTAATGTTACAAAGTAGAAGAGCAGCACTCAATTAAGTTGTCTATATGTTATTTAGTTGAATCTTCGCAGAATGGTGAGAAAGAGAGAGAAAACATTCAGAAAATATACGCAAGTGTTGGCTGTAGAAGCACTCCATCTCAACTATATCCCATTGACTGAAATATGAGTTTTAAGTACACCACATACAAATAAATAGATAACTAAAGAAAGAAGGGAAGAGAAACAAGGCCTCCAAGAATAATATGCCAGCGTTCAAGCTTACAACTGAACATACAGAGAAATATATAACCACACACAAGCATGCACCTGCAAATACAGCTATAGGAAAGAAAACAACAAAAGAATAAATAAAAAATCCCAACCTGGAAAAGCAAAAAAGTGAGAGCAACAAGGTATACAACAGCCATTCCATGAACTAATTGCCAAATTGCAGGATGAGGCCTAATAAGGATCCTGTAAGTTTCCAAAAGTTAGTACAAATTGCTAATATTATCCAAGAAACTATAGAGTCACTGCCACTACACAATCTAGGTAGTCAAGCTAACAACCTCCATCTCCAAAAAAATTTATCCTGAATAAACAACGTTCACGAAATAAGGATCCTGGAAAGATAACATGTTGCAATTTCATTTTTTTTTTTACAGTTTCTGTTGGGCTCTGAACTCAACTTTGTAAATCACTCAAAATAACTACCATAATAATTCTTTTTTTCTTTTTTTTAAGATGTTAGTAAAAAAAAACCAACAACAGTACAAATACCAACAATTCATCGTACTTGGTGATCGGAATCGGATGACTCACAAGGAGACCCAAATTCATTAATCCACAAAGCACAATTGCACAACTACCACCCTTTTTATGGGATGAGAAAAGGCAGATGATTAATCCACTGCTAGTAAACATCTCAACCACTCTGATTAGAAAATCATTTTTAAGTCTCAAAAAAACAAAAAAACCTCTACAGATTTGAGGGTGAACTCAGTATTAAGTAATAATATTCAGATACAACAACTTACGTAGAAGGTGCCTGCAGCAAGCAGCAGGCAAGAAACAAAACAATCATCGCCCATACACCCCTACAAAAAAAAAAAAAAGTAAATATATGCCATTTAATATAGTTCACATAGTAAAACATGCATTTAAAAGATAAGAAAAACTCAAAAGTAGAAAAACTCAAAAGTCATCATGACATGACAAAGGAAGAAACCTTTTGACAGAAGTAACAACATCTCCAGAATCGCTGCTTTGAGGATCAAGGGATCCACTTGACCAACTGGTGATCGCATTCAGACAAATAATAAGCAAATTGTACAAGTAACAGAAGGAGTAAAAGATGTAAAATATAGTGCAATAATTAAAAAGATGAGAACTTTTAAAAAGTTTGTATAGTTATGATGGTCCTACGAATTTCTGTAAAGAAACTTTTGAATTTATCACTTTTATCATTTTCCGTTCTTAAATGAACTTTCTACAATAAGATAAAACTCAACAAACAACATAATTAAACTCAAAGCAACAGAAGAAATTCCACCCAAATTTGCATATGGTAATGCAATAAAACATCTAAAAATTACAACCATCATCAACAACTGCAAAAGGAAATGCATCATAGGCTCAGCATATTTCAAAATCATTAACATGAACTATTTATGGGAAATCACACTCACATCAGAAAGCATGCACCAATAAGTAAGAATGAAATGGTACGAGGCCTGAACGCCCATGCTGTCCATGGGTCTAATTCTTCACTACCACTTCGAATATTAACATCACCAATTTCTTGAACATTGTCTTTTCTCTTTGCTTTACTATGACCATTAGGCTCATTGAGCCGCATGTTTAAGAGATGCAAAATTGATCACTGCAAATCAGAATAGAATATCAATACAGGTAACTTGTACAATGAACAAAAGCAGTTCTCAAGTTCCCAGCCCTTAACCAAAAAAAGGTGTAAAAACGCATGGGAACTCTGCGTGAGATTACATCAATTTACACTTAAATTAAGACTCAATAAACATAAAACAATACCAGCACAACCTACCTCAAGTAAAGGGCCCTAATGATTGCCCAATAATGAGGCAGTTATTCCATTCCAGCATAGTTTAAGAACTTCATCTGAGGCGCCTCCTCAGCCGCCTCGCAGCTATGGCGCGTCAAGGCTGTCGCCTCAAACCGAGTTTTCAATAGGACCGCCTCAAAGGCCTGAGGCGGCACGCCTCATGACGCCTCGAGTCGAGGCGGCTTGAGGCGGTTTGAGGCGGACGCCTCAACCCAAAAGCCGTGAAGTCATTATTTTTAAAAGAAAAATAAATATAAATATAAGGAAACTGAAAGTAGGGACAAAGAGTCTCAACTTGAGCTTCTTTATAGACTAAAAAGGTACAGAAAATAAAATTGAAATTTTCCTGGCAGTATTGTTAACCATATTAACAGAGTAGCTCGACCTCAATGCTTAGCCGAAAATGGCAAAATAATTATCACTAAAAATAATCATTCACTATTATAAATATTTATTAATTATAATTTATTATTAATAATTTATTTATGATAGAAATTATATATGATGATGACCTTTTGAAGGATGACACTTCATACCCACATTTTATGCTATTAAACACAAATAATAGCCTATTCAGAGATTAGCGTCATTTTATTTCATGAACTTATTTTATTATATTTCATTTTGTTTAATTTTGATAGATTCTTTTATGTATTAGTTGTAGATTATTTATTGCTTTTAGTTTTTTTCGTGTTCGGATTGAGGCTGTCGCCTCGACCGCCTCGAGGCTGTCCGCCTCGCCTCACGCGAGGGACCGCCTCACACCGCACACCGAGTTTTCGAACCTTGCATTCCAGTACATATGATGCAAAGGTCCACTTCCTATGAGCTCCTAATAAGTAATTACAATTTCAATCTCGCAAAATGCTTCAAATATATGTAGTGTTTGGTATAGAGTTTGGTGAGCTTATAAGCTAGCTATACTCTCACTGCAATACTTATAAACTAACTTGTACTCTCAATCAAAACTTTCTACCAACCGGTGCCTTAGAGAACTCTTAATTACCTCTTATGTTACTAAAAAGTAAAAACAACTTCAACCACATGCCTATTTAAAGATCTAAAATCGCAGTGAAATGTAAACATTCCAAAAGACAAATAATCTTTTACACACGGTTAATTAGCAGCCTATTTCATGTGAAATTTTCAAGTAATTAACTGTAACAACTTAATTGGAATGTCATATACGCTTTATTACACAACACAGCATTATCAAAGTAATTTTAATAAGTTTAAAATTCAATGACCTACTTGAATTTATTAGAACCCCACAGGCTTCCTATATCATTAGAATGACAAAATAAAAAAACACGCACACATAATTTTCAATGAACAAAACAAACCATAAAACTGACGGCAACTTACACACCTAATTCCAAAATTGTGTGGGAGAAAATAATTCAATATTTTGCCTAAAAATAAAAAAATAAAATGCAACATTGACCAAATTAAGAAAAGAAATATACCAATTCCAGCAAAACAACCAAACAAAGATGCGCGTTTGTACACATAAAAAAAACACAAAATTTACATTGCATGCAGAGAAGATCAAAGAAACAATAAACGTTTATTAAAATTAAAATATACAAATTTGCGCAGGAAAAACAATTACATACACTGAACCGAATCAGAAACAGAGATGAAGACGACGACGATGAATACGTATTTATTTACTAAGTTTAAACGTTTACGCATACGTATATATTAGTAATTAGATTATTTGTAAAATTATATTTTTTAAAAAAGAAAAAAGAAAAAAGGCGAAGTATGGAGGATGTAAATGTACTTACGTTACGTAGCCCTAACCGTACGATGGAAGTGGAGAGGAGAAGAGATCGCGGCCGTCGGATCACTTGGAAAGTGTCACTTTGAGTTGAGTTGAGTTATGATAGTAATGATGATGATGATGGGAGAGAGAGAAAGAGAGAGTTAACGAAAAGTTTTATTATTAAGGGAGTGTTTGGATGATTTAAACTTAAAAGAGCAGTGTTTAAAAGTTCAAAATCTGAATCAGAGAAGTATTAGTTGTTGTTACAGTGGCTTTAAAAAATGTCTGAGATTTTTTTTTTTTTTTTGGTTTATTTTGCTTAAAGAGAAGCTGCTGATGCTGAGGCTGCAACGGCGTAAAGGCGAAGGAAAGGAGAACGAGAGAGAGAGAGAGAGAGAGAGGAAATGTTTTTATATGTACGACGGTCAAAGGGAGATTTGAAGTTTTTGCTTTTCGGATACGGTGTGTCTTGGTGTCGATGAAGGAAACAGGAAATGTCGGAAATGGCCTTTTGAATGCATATTCGTGAATTTAGGGCGTAAAGCATATTTTCGTGGAAGATGCCTTTTTTAGATTATTTTACGGATTTGCCCCTATCGTGTTTTTCCGTGACCAACGTTATATAGATTATGCGGTGGGCGGTACTAGCCAAGGACGCCTCTCACTTTTTGGAATAATAAAATTACGAAGGCAAGTGGTATATTAATATTTTTTAGGGGAGGTAAAACGAATTAACGAATTAAATTTGTATCGAATCATAAACGAATCGAATAGAAATGTGATAGATTCGTATTCGATTCGTTTATTAAACGAATCATAATATCAGGATTTGTATTCGATTCGTTTATTAAACGAATCGAATATGAATATTCGTTTAATCATGATATTATTTAATAGGAAAAACCCACCTTGAGGCCCTTGTACTCTCAATGTTTTTTACATTGCACCCTTGTACTAAATTTTCTACACATTGCACCCTTGTACTCTCAATATTTTTACATTGCACCCCTGTACTAAATTTTCTACACATTACACCCTTGCACTCTCAAAAAAATGACATTTCACCCTTATTTTAACGGCAAGTTAACAGAGTTGAGAAATATTCTGACATCACCCATCCTTATTTGTGTCATATCTGCCTGGTTTAGGAAGAATCACCTATGCTAAAAAGAGAAGAGTTAAAAAAATGGGTGTTTGCTATAAATGTGCACGCATGACATGTAATACTCGTTGTCGTTCTTTAGGAATGATGTCTGATAACCGTGAAACATCTTTGTTTGTTTTTTGTTGTTCATTAATAACACTCCAAGATCGTAGTTTTGATCTAGTTTTTACAATAAATTAGTTGGATTTTTGAATGTATCAGAAGAGGCATAATATAGTTATGCGCCCTAGCATAACTTCAAAGTAAAAAAATTTGCTCGATCCAATCCGAAATAAGGGTGGGTGATGTCAGAATATTTCTCAACTCTGTTAACTTGCCGTTAAAATAAGGGTGGAATGTCAATTTTTTGAGAGTGCAGGGGTGCAATGTGTAGAAAATTTAGTACAGGGGTGCAATGTAAAAAATATTGAGAGTATAAGGGTGCAATGTGTAGAAAATTTAGTACAGGGGTATAATGTAAAAAACATTGAGAGTACAGGGACCTTAAGGTGGGTTTTTCCTATTTAATATCATAATTTACCATAGTTGATTTACATTAATTCTTTATAAATATATACATATAAAATATGTAATTAATATATTTATTAAAAATACATCACCAAACATCGAGAATATTATTTTTCTATGGTAATTAGTCATAATTTCTCGAATCTTAATTGAAAAATAACAATAACTAGTAAAAGAAAATAATAAAACGAATCCTAAATGAATAAACGAATCCATGAGCTTAAATTTGTATTCGATTCGTTTAATAAACGAATCGAATCGAATTGACTCATTTATTAAACGAACCCGTTTTTTCAAACATGTATTCGCTTTAAAGCGAATCGAATCGAACGAATAAACGAATTCTGACTCAAATTGCCACCCCTAATATTTTTACTTTTGAAATATGTACTCTAAGGGAGTGTATTCAATTGAGTTTTTAAAAGATTATTTATGAATAAATAAGTTTAATGGATTTTAAAAGACTATTTAGAACGTAATGACTTACAATATTTTATTACAGTTTTTTTAATAATGATTTTTTAGTTATTGGATTTTAAAAGATTATATCATAAGAATTTATAAGATTTGAAAGGACCACATATATATATATATATATTTTACTTTTATGATGTTAACCAACCAACTTTTAATCAGATTTTGAGTAATGTCTATCTAGTTCAATGATACATTCTTTTCTTTGGTCATTCATGTCCAAGTCACCCTCAACTCAATAGTTCGACCAAAGTACCAAAATAATTTTAACCAAACTACAATAACAATAGTTCAACTAAAGTAGAAGCAAAATAGCACAAATAAAAAAATAGTTCAATAAAACCCAACATGATCAAAATACCAATAAATCATCCTAATTTATTGGTATCATCCATGGTTCAAAATTCAAAATTCTCTCTCTTTGCCCTTTCTTTTGTTATTTCCTTGTTCTGAATCCCCCATTTAAATATATGTATATAAAAAATATATACGAGCCTGTAAAACGGTGTTGGTGTAAGATTTTCAAGCTTCTGTTAATGCTTCTTATGTAGCTTTGTAACAAATAAAAGACTGAAATAACTGTTTTTTTTTTTAATATTTTCAACAGTGTGAGCATTCATGGCCATTGTTTTCTTAAGTTTGATTTCAGTGCAATGTGACTGGATCTGTTTTCACAAGAAATTTGAACTAAAAGCTTTGGCTTTTTTCTGTATGAAATAAAAGAGAAATCGCACTACGCAGGCTTAAAAAAAAGAAATTACTAATAAGCTGTTAGGGTTGGTGCTCTGAGCGCCAATTTTATTATGTATTTCCTTGAAAATACTAATGTGACATTTTTATTATGAATAAAATAAGCAGTTTTTTTTTATATAACATCTTCTTTAATATGGTAAAGACATAACCGACCTTAGAATGATTAGTTATGATACTGTTGCAAAAGCGTCGCAACTGACATTGAGTTGTATCATGACGTTGTCATTCTTCGACAGTTTACGGTCAAGGTTTACATTATTTGGTCAGTAAAGTAAACCCGTAGAGACTGGTACATGTCGTATATTGGAATCTTGGATTCCGATGGTTTCTCAATAAACCATGAGTCTTGGAGACTCGTATAGACGTGTAGGTATTTATAGCAGATAAACACTGAATGACTCACCGAAGATTCTTAATGGATGGTACACCAACGTCAATAAGAATCTTCTCGGGTTGAGTGAGCATAGTGTTTCTTTGACTTGAGATACCACTGTGGATATATGGGTTATCCTCCACACTTATATGACATTCATGTCACCGATCTATTTAGATCAGACCTCCGCCTCTTCATTGGGTGTGGACTGATGCTTAGGATATCCTATTAGGGTTTTTTACTTCTTGTTTTCTTTTTGAGTTGGTCGTTTGAGTGTCAAGAGAAGAGAGAGCCGAAAGAAGAGCCTTTAGGTTTTAGTGGTTGCCGAGAGATGAATGAATATGAGAGGATGAGGCTGTCTGAGTTTAGTTGATGTGTGTGTTTAGGGTGAGAGATAAGACGTGATGGTGGTTGCTGAATGAAGAAGAAGAGAGAGAGAGAGCCGAGAGAGCTATAGACTTGATCATTAGGGTTTCATTGTATCTTTTGTTTTGAATTTTCAATGCTTCGAGAGAGGGGGAGCCAAAAGGAATAGGGTTTTCTTGTTTGTGTTTTTTTGTTATTGCCGTGAATGAGCTCTCATGTGTTTGTGCCGTAAGGATGCCAGGTAATTAAAGGTTTGGTTTGTGTTCCTTTTTACAAGTGTGAGTTAGGGTTGTCCTTGTATGGGTAGGAAATGGAGATTGTGTGATCATGGGGAAGATTTAATTAGTTTGTTATAAGGAAAGAATTTCTTTAGTTTATGAAGGTGATTTATTTAGTTTAGGAAAAGGGATTTGTTTAATTTAAGAAGGTGATTTCATTTGATTTATTTAATTTAGACATGTGATTTATTAAATTAGGAAGGTGATTAATTTGGATTTTAACATGTGTTTAATGTGTTGGATATTTTTGGAGGGGATTTGGTGGGCTTGGGCGTGTGGTTTGGTGTGTGTGTGGGCTTGGGCTTGTGGCTTGGTGTGGGATGCAGGGACTTTTGGGCCGAGGATAAATTTTAAAACAGAGGTCCATCGAGCGAACCCGAGGCTAAGCAAACGAATGAAATCTAGCAAGGTATTGAGTTTTCCCTTCCGACGTCTGTTTCCCGCGACTTCCGCAACTTAAAGGGTAGTGCCTCCATACGAGGCTCATCATCGGGTCTTATGTAAAAATACAGTGCCTACAATATCTTTAGATAATATTAAACTTACCTGGCAAATTTGATTCCAAGATTTAATCTTCTTCTCCTTGTTGATATGTTATAAGGAATTTCCAAAGTTAGCAAGATTGACTCAAAGATCCAATCTTAATTCCAATGCTAGCTAGCTTGATTAAAAGATCCAATCTTGATTTCTCTTTGTTGAAATGTTGTTGAGAATTTCAAAAGCTTCTCTAAATACTTCTTTTACTTAGTCTAATATTTCTAATTATTGTTTGTTTTAGCTTTCACAAGCTTATCTTTCTTAAGCTCAAGTTTAATTAAAAACTTGTTCAAGCTTGCCTTTTATAGCAAAACTTATGCAATTTTTAATTAATAAAAATTTTAATCAATTTTTAGATGGCCTTAATCAAGTTTATCCAAATATGTATAATTAAGTATGATTAATCACATTTGTCTACCACTTTGATTTATTCCAATTAAATCAAGATAAATTTTAACAAATGGATTAGTTCATTGTCTACCAATTTGATTTAATCCAATTAAATCATGGAAAATACATATATTATAACATATTTATAATTACCAAAATATCCTCAAATGGTATAGATATTTATAAAATTACAACAAAGCCCTTGTGTGATTTTGGATTAATCCAATTAATCCAATTGGGTCAAAGTAAATAATTAATTTTATCCAATAATATTTATTCATTTTTATTGATAATTATAATATCAAATATTATTTATTATCAAACATTATCGGTTACCCAAGTGCTCAACGAAACACTTCATATTGTGAGACTCTTTAAGCGAAGACATGTTCGTCATATAAGCCTAACTTATATGTACGTAATTCGGCCACCTCCGAATTAACGAAGAACATGAACGGCCTTTCTGAACTATAAAAGTTGAGGTCATCACAACAATCCCTCTATCATAGGCTATCCGAGTTGTGCTTAGGAAACATAGATTACACCGTCAAGTTTCCAAGGCCCACATCTCATGTCGACATGTCCACGATTCTTTACAACTAATTAGAACACCATTTCTGATATATGTGATCCACCCTAGGTGATCGACTTTGGCCAAAGTCTTAAGAATCATGACTTGCTCACATGGATGGCTAAACACCTTATGGTACACATACGGGCCGATGGATCCTAGGATGATACACACTTGATTAACGAGTGCATTGGTCCACACCCAATGAACATCTAACGATCAGACCATGAAATGTCTCAGACATATATGACATCAAAGTGTAGAGTATCACACACAAAATCAATGATATCCTATAGTCAAAGGATCACATATGCTACTCGACTCGAGGAGATTCATAGTGACAGTGGTGTGTACTTCCAACTATTAAAAATCACATGTAATTCATTCAGTATTCGCTCCAACGAATACCCATATGTCTATATGAGTTGCTCATGGTACATCGGGTTAAATAATTGGAACTCCAATTCCAATATACGACATATGCTAGTCTTCTAGGTTATATGACTTCGACTATATTCCGAAACCTACGACTAGGAATATTTAATTTAAGAATAGTTTATAATATTAATATTATCTCAATGTCGGACCACCCAGTGTCCAGTATTACTACATGACTATTCTAAGGTCGATGTCATTTTTAGCATATTTATATATCAATCTAATATACATAATGACAATACCATTAATAAGGCTTGAAATGAAAAAGTAGTTATTTTATTAGTAAATAATAAAATATAATGTACAATACATTATTCGAATTGACGCTCCAAGCACCAACTCCAACACATTGTCGGGTCAGGTTGAAGACTCCCTCAGACCTCGAGCAAAAGTGGTCGATTGGAGATTATCCTAGACCTTCTTTTGGTCCAGTCGACGGGAACATTCCCCATTGTTAAGGTTGGTGCTCGGAGCGCCAATTTTCTCATGTATTTCCCTGTAAATACTTATGTAATATTTTTATTATGAATAAAATAAACAATTTCTATTATATAATATCTCTTTATATATGTTAAAGACGTAATTGACCTTAGAATAATTAGTCATGATACTGTTGCAAAAGTGTCGCAACTGACATTGAGTTGTATCATAACGTTGTCATTCTTATACAGTTTCTGGTCAAGGTTTACACTACTTGGTCAGTAAAGTAAACCCGTTGAGACTGATACATATCGTATACTGGAATCTTGGATTCCAATGATTTCTCAATGAACCATGAGTCTTGGAAACTCGTATAGACCTGTAGGTGTTTTTAGCGGATAAACACTGAACGACTCACCGAATATTCTTAATAGATGCTACACCAATGTCAATAAGAATCTTCTCGGGTTGAGTAGCATAGTGATTCCTTGACTTGAGATACCATTGTGGATATATGAGATATCCTCCACACTTAGATGGCAGTCACGTCACCGACCTATTAAGGTTAGATCTCCGCATGTCCGTTGGGTGTGGACTGATCCTCAGGATATCCGTGTGTGTCAAGAAAGAATCTGCCAGCTTTGTGTACAGTGCATATGTATTCAATATCGAATTAGAAATATGTTAAATCCATGGGCCTGTGGTACACTGTAGCGGTGAATTCTAAGTGTTATTAAGATATTACTAGTAGAAACGTCGACGTGATTATATCTATAGAGATTTGACGTTTATATCTATATCTCTGGAATAATCTGGATACGTGTGACAGAGGGATTATACGTATGCGATGACCTCAACATGTATGGTTCAGTGAGTTTATCCATGTTCGTTATAATTTACGGGTGGGAAGATTATAGACACAAAATTGGATTTCGTGACAGATATGCCTGAACCTATAGAGTCTCACTAATAAAATATACACGTAGAGCACTATGACAACTTTTATGAATAATAATGATTATTTATAAATCTTTTAACGGTTAAACGAAAGATACATGTAAAGGGACCTAATGGTCATTTCCTAATTAATGTGTATTTCTATTTAATGGATGATTTTATTAAATACACCTTAATTAAATGTCAAATTGTGATATTTGACATATATCATTAATATATGTATTTGGATTATTTAAAGTAAATATAATACATATATTTAAAATATTTATATTTAAATAATTATTTAATTGTTAAATAATTAAAGTGTACAGCTTTAACAAGTTACACTTGTTAATATTCATTTAATATTGTAGTGTACAACTTTAACAAGTTAACTAAAGCTTATTATATTGAAACAAGAATTAAATATCTAGATATTTTTATTTCCCCAAATTTCAGCCAAATGGAGGAAGTATATATTATTTTTGTTTCATTTTTCTTTCATTACGTTAAGCCATCGAACATATTTACAAAGAGAAAAGTTTAGAGAAAAGTGAAGGATAAAGAAAAACTTGAGCAAAACTTGGAGATTTGTAAGTTTTTTCTAACTTTCTTCAAGTAGGAAAATATTTTTTTTGTTCTTGGCTTCAACATGTGTTGCTTGGAAGTTTACTCTACTCTTTTAGTTTGTAATAAAATGCTTGGAAGCTTGAATAAAAGATGTTATGCATGTATGTTAACAAAGTAAGCTTATAAATGGTTATTAAGCTTTTTTTTTTTTATCATTTGATGATCTTGTTTCCATTCTAGAGTTGTTAGGCTACTCATTGATGAACTCAAATTCTTCTTGGGTTTTTCAAAGTGGTGAGACTTGTTTGGTGTTGTAGAGATTAGATTAAAGTATTGATTCGTGTTAATTTTGGTTAATTTATTAATTGGACTAATTTAAGAAATTAAGGTTCTTAAACTAATCCAAATTTTATGCTTTTCATATATGTATTTTTTAATGATGTATATATGATGTATATTAAATTTGGTGTTGATTGGATATCATCTAATGTTGTTTTGAACAAATTTGGACCAAATTGCAAAATCTAAAAAATCTGGGCACCTCTTGGCAATTTCAAAAAAAATGGGAATTTTTATTACTACTTGTATTTTGATGTATTGGACATGTTTAAATTATTTTGGGAGTGATTTGAAATCACTTAAATTTTTATTTGACAAATTAGGACTAAAATGATCAAAATGTAAAAGTTTGGGGTCTCACGGTAATTTAGTTAAAATCTGATTTTTGGGAAAAAAAAACAGTTTTTAAGTATTGAGTACCCAAGAAAAATTATTGAAATCGGAAAATTTTGATTTTCCACGTTCCGCTGCATTTACCCGGTTTGCCCCTTAAAACCCCAACACCCATCACCCTTGTCGGGTCAGGTTGAAGACCTAGATCTTCATCTGGTCCAAACGACATTGCAGACTCCCCCATACCTTCTCTAGGTCTGGTCAACTAGAGATTATCCCAGACTTTCATCGGGTCCAGTCGACGGGAACATTCCCTGAGACCCTTGTCGGGTCAGGTTAAAGACTCCCTCAGACCTTCAATATGTCTGGTCGATTGGAGATTATTATGAACCTTCATTTGGTCCACGAGAACATTCCCCATGACCTTCGATGGTCTAGTCGGCTCCTGGGTCTTCATCTAGTCCAGCCGATCGAATACTCTCCTAGACAATCATCGGGTCTACTGAGGATTATCCCGAATCTTTATTTGGTTTGGTCGAATGTGACATGATCACCGTCTGGTCCAAGCGACATAAACTTCCAGGTACGCTCACATGCTATTAATCAAACCTCATACGATATACATGTTGAATACTATCCAAGCCAAATGTCATTATGTCTCAGGCCCACATATCAGACTTGCACCAAAACATGAACCATGGCCTTTATATTGCCTATAATGGTGTTGTGGGCTGCCACCAAGACCCAATCCACACAAATCTAGTCACTTAAAGACAAGTCTACATATGACTCACATGTAGGGCCCACGAGCCCGTATGCCCTCAATGGTAAGAGACTCTTGCAACTTGAAAGACCTCTAACAACCACATACATGTTGGGGTTGGTGCTCAGAGCGCCAATTCCCGGTTGTATTTCTGTTGAATACTTATGTAAAACATTATTATTATGAATAATATATGCAGTTTCTATAATATAATCTATCTTTCTATATGGTAAAGACGTAATGACCCTAGAATGATTAGTCATGATACAGTTGCAAAAGCGTCGCAACGGACATTGAGAAGTATTATGACGTTGTCATTCTCAGACTGTTCCTGGTCAAGGTTTACACTACTTGGTCAGTATAGTAAACCCATTGAGACTGGTACATATCGTATACTGGAATATATGATTCCAATGGTTTCTCAATGAACCATAAGTTTTGGAGACTAGTATAGACGTGTAGGTGTTTATAGCGGATAAACACTGAACGACTCACCGAAGATTCTTAATAGATGGTACACCAGCGTCAATAAGAATCTTCTTGGGTTGAGTAGCACTTGTGATTCTTAGACTTGAGGTGCCATTGTGGGCACATGAGACATCTTCTACACTTAGACGGCAGTCACGTCACCGATCTATTTAGATCAGACCTCCGCCTGTTCGTTGGGTGTAGATAGATCCTCAGGGTGTCCTATGTGTATCAAGATAGGATCCGTCAGTTCTGTGTACCAGAGCATAGGTAGTCCATATGATTAGCAATCAGATAAAACCATGGGCCTGTGGTAAAGTTTAGAAGCTAGTTCTAAACATTCTTTTAGAGATTGCTAATAGAATAGTCGACTGGATAATCCCGATAGAGATTTGACGTTTAAATCTATATCTCTGGGATTTATCCGGATACCTGTGACGGAGGAATTATACATTTGCCATGACCTCGACCTGTGTGGTTCAGCGAGATTATCCGTGATCGTCATAATCTACGGGTGGATAGATTATGGACACGAAATTTGATTTCGTGACGGATATACATGAACCTAGAGAGTCTCAATAATGAAACATACTCGTAGAGCACTAGAGCAACATTAATAAATAATATTGATTATTTATAAAGTCGTTTAATGGTTAAACGCAAGATACGTGCTAAAGAGACTAGATAGTCATTTACTTAATTATTGTGTATTTACATTTAATACTTGATTAATTTAAATACACATTAATTAATAGTCAAAATGAGTTATTTGAATTATATCCTAAATGAATATATGTTTTTAATATTTAATGTAAATATTATACATATATTTAATATATTTGTATTTGATTAATTAATTATTTATTTAATTGTTAATGATTAAATTAATTAAAATATAAATATCTTACATTAGGATATTTAAAGTAAATGATGTTAGTTGCAATTGTTGACTTAAATAAATATCTATAAAGTAGTTTTAGATATTTGTATTAAGATAACAAATGCATTTGAAATTAATTTGAAATGAAAAAATTGGTATATACTTGTTACAAATTTCGGCCAAGGATTATATGCACAAGTATATATTGTTTTCATTTTCTTTTCATTTGGTTAACCTAATACATTTCACAAAACATAAATCTCCATTGAAGAAGCTAAAGGAACTTTGAGAAAAAGAAAGACAAAATCAAAAAGGCTTGGAAATTTAGTAAGTTTCTCAAACTTGCTATTAGTAAGGAATTTGTTCCTTAAGTTCTAGGCTTTAATATATGATATTCTTAGGATGTTTCTTTCTTTGTTCCTTGTGGTTTTTGTTGATGGAAGTTTTGGTGAAGTGTGAAGCATGTGTAATGAAGGAAGTGTATAACTATTGTAGTAATAAACTTTCTTTTAAGGTTTTAGAAACCATGTTGTTAATCTAGAGTTATTGACCCACTCTTAAATGACCTATATTTGATCTTGAGTTGTTTCATTGTGTTGAGACTTGGATTGGATGGAAGAATGATGATTAAAGTAATTGATTTAAACTATTTGGTCTAATTTGTCCAATTTGAGGAAATTGAAAAATTAGGGTTCATGACCAATTCCAAATTTGGGAGTTTTCATATATGTTGTGTATTTGGATGTGTATATGATGCATATAAAGTTTCATGTTCATTGGATTACATCTTGATGTGTTTTGATGCATGAAATGACAAAGTGCACAAATGGCACCCCTAATGGAGCTCTCGACCAAGAATTAAAAATTGGGGATTTTGATTCTTTTGGTGTTTTGATGGTTTGAGCATGCTAATTTCATCTTAGAAATGATTTAGAATCATTCAAAATTGATTAGATCAATTTCGGACTAAAATGGACAAAATACCATATAAGGGTAATTTGGTAAATTCACTTGAATATGATTCATTTGAATTTTGTTTTCATAATTTGATTATTGGAATGTTAAATAAATATGTTTATTTAATTAATCCGAGAAAAAGTTTTGAAATCTGAAAATGGGATTTTCACCGCTTCCGCTGCGTTACCGGATTCACCCCCTAAAAACCCCTACAATACCATGTTATGCGATGTCTCAGTAGACATTGCTAGTACTAATCCTTTTCCAATAAGGAAACTAAGTATTTGGATCAATCCAAATACAAATGGGATTACACCTAATCCCAGGATATCTAGGTACTCATAATTAAATCTCTACTCCACTATCTTCTCCTAAAAAGATTGGAATTCAACTATTACAATGAATCCTAAGAGGCTACTACGTAGCTTATAAAAGGATATGGGATTAAGAGATTGAGACATTCATCGATGACTCATTCTTCACTCAAACTTAGGCCCTCACACTCGAGTTGCCTTGTTTCTTCTCGTCTTTTGCTCATCGTCATCACTGACTTGAGCATCAGAGTGCCTACGGTATCCACCACACCGGTGGGTAGTTATTTCACGTTATGTTTTCCTTTTTTTTGTAGGATCGTTGCAGCCCTCATTATCAAATTCTCGATTGTAGGCCGAATGTGAAATTCAGCGTCTACATTGAGTAGGCTTCCACAAGAAACAAATATTATAATATATTTTATTATTATAATAAGTTTCTTATTTAATATGAGTTTATAATATATTTCTTATTGTAATTAATTTCTTATTTTGGTGTGATTCTTATTTTAATTTGTAATTTCATATAGAGTATAAATACCACATATGGTGGGTTTAGAAAATAACAATACTTGACATATGAGTTATCAAGTGGCATATGTGGTGAGAAAGCTTAAAAATATTTAATTTATTATGTCGTCTAAAGTGCTAGATGGGACAAGGTGTTTTGGCAGCTCAACCTGCTTTGTGTTGCCTTTGACCAGTTAAAGGGTGGGTTGACTAGTGAAACATGTGGAATTTTATATAATATATATACTACTTTTACTTGTTACATTGCCTAATCTTCTGAGTTGCTGTTTGAAAAACCTGTCTAAATATATGCACGCACTCACATACATTCATGTATAGAAGAATCTTGATATATTTTATTCTTATAATTTTTTTAATGTGTTATTGTTAGAACTTAACCCCTCATAAGTCGAATTTCTACCTCCGCCACTAGAGAGTCGAGTTCCATCCTTAATTATGTAATGATTTTTTAATAGAAAAATTATGTCGACTCCAAATTTAAATGATTTATGATTTCAAATTTCTAACGAGATTCGATATTTTTTAATAAAAACATAATTTGAAAAAAAAAACATTTAATTCGAATCTCAATCTAATTTTTTTTTTATCTAGGCCAGTACGGGATCCTGAATCCTATAAATTTTTCTTATTTGACGTTAGATGTTATTTTAGTAAAATTTACTCATTTTTATGATAGAAACAGTACGTCTATGCAAATCATAAAAGAAATGTCAAATTTATCAAGCTTGATTTGGTGTGCTCATGGATGCCTTTGCATTATATATATGGCCTCCAATTTTTATGAAATATAAGATAAGATGCATATTGAATTTAATTAAATATTTTTTGTACTTGAATCCCAAAACAACACACAATTTCTTTTTACCAAACATATTAAAAACATTTTAATTATCATGGAGTTAATTCATAACCGTTTAGATTAAAAGTACTAAATGATAAGAATCAAACAAGCATAATTGATTTATTACAACCACTTTTAATCAATTAATGATTTTGGTGTAACCATCCCTAATCACTCAATTAGTGGACAATTATGACAATCACTTATCGGTGAAATCACACACGTGACACAAGCGCATGTATAGCTCAAGTAGTATAAAATGTATCGATCCCACAAGGACTTAATATATATGCTATTAATTTATTGAAGTTAAATTTCTTTAAGTATCTAAAAATTGATTGTTATTTGGTTGGTTATTTTAACTAAAGATAAGTAATTAAAACAATGCAAAAGTAAAATTCTAAAAAGTAATCAATATTATGAAACTATCTAGGGTTGTGAATCCTTCCAATATTCTTCTAAAGATGAAGTGACTATCTTATGCTTGTGTAATATGTTAGTTTATTAACTTGGAACACGAAAATATGCAAAAACCTCTTCCGATGGTCGAATGCAAACACCCAAAGTAACCCAATTGACTATAATCCTATGTTAATTAAGAAACTCTGAATTCATTAAGCACAAGTTCCAATTATGACTACCCACACCCGACAGGTATATTCCTATGCTGGAAGGAAATCTCTAAGGTGAGATCATGAACTATTGAGTTTAAGGCTGAAACCTAAAATTCATTTTCTAAGTTCATTTTAAGTTTAACAAATCAATATTATTAGTGGCCAATTAACAAGAAGCATCAAGATTAAGAATGAATAAATAAATCAATACATCACATAAGACATAAAAAAACCAACTTATAAACCAATGGTATTGAAATTCATCACAACCCTAGATAATGTATTTAGTTACAACACAAACCTATGATTACTAAAGACATAAATAAACAAAACATCATAAAATAAGTTGAAATCTAAAAATTTAAAATAAAACAATAAAAATAAAACGCTAGAGTTAGAAGATCCACTTTTAATATTCAAATGTAGGAATCTCATTTTATTATAATATAGAAATTGTTCGTATTATCCAATTAATTAAGTCTAATCAGCCATAAAGGCGGTGTTATTATTTGTCCATAACCAGCCATATATGCGGTAATTAGTTGTCACCTAAAAACCGACCATATAGGCGGTATCTAATTATGTCAAAAAAAATAAAAACAGCTATAGAGGCGGTATAAACATTAATCAATATTATTAAATTATAATTTATATATTATAATTAAAGTGAGATTGACATACCTTATCATATTAAAAGTTTCACCCTTTACTCCAGCAGAAAGAAGTTACATACTCATGCTTGAATGAAAACATACAGTATTTTATTACTAAAAATAAAAAGAAAATACAAGAAAACTTAAATTAAACACACAAGACACTCTCTTCTAAGTTTAACATAGAAATCCTAGAAGAAAGCATGAGTTTTACATCAAATTTGGCATGCTATTTATAGACAAATATACAGGATTCAATCAATTTCTCCACCAATTTCTCCACCAAACATGCCACCAAATCCTCAAGTATGTTTGGTGGAAGTTTGACAATTGTAAATTGTAATTTTCAATTTTTTTTTTATAATGACTTTAATAATTACACATAACACACTATGAATTTTTCATCTATTTCGGTCTTGAAAACTTCAAAATTCAAAATTCGTATGAACATCAAAGTTGTAGATCTTTAAGTCTTCTTTCATCTGGAACTTGAATCACCTAAATCTGATATCGGAGTAAAAATTTGTGTCCAAAATATGAAAATTACGTAAAGTTGAAATTTCTGAAATTGTACTTCGTTAGAACGCCATTTCAAGTTTCCAACCTCCAAAATCCAAATGTCAAGTCCAGTTTTTGCCCTTCTTTGTTCAACATTTCGTCCTGATTGATTCCATTGAGTCCCGATTTTATGTTATCTGTAAAATAAATAAAAACACATCAAAACATTCATAAAACTCGAGAAACTATACAAAATATTAAGTAAAAGGGGCAGTAAATATTGATATATTTTCCGCTCATCACACCTCCAAACCTAACATTTTGCTAGTCCTCGAGCAAAACAACAAAACAAAATGAAATAAACAACTTCAAAATAAATTAACCTAAGCCACTTTCGTAAGGATCACGGTTGCATTTAGCGTATGCAACAAGCCTTTAAACCTCTTGGTGTCCCTAGTGGACGAGTTGTAGTCTCGTGAGGGCTTACAGCGACGATACCCAAAAATATCAATCAAAAGTACAATCAATCACACAAAACAAAATAAACAAGTTAAAAAGTGAAATTCTTATCCAAGTTAATAGTTGTTTTCTTTGTTTCTAAATTACTAAATAAGTAAATTCTCCTATACTGTTTACTATTCTACATATACACAACCAACAAGGTATTAATCAACTCATTGTGCCCACAATATTCATAAGTGTAATTGAAAAATAGAGTAATATTTTTGTCCTAAAGTTATATTGGAATTCACACCTTTTTGGTAATAGAACTTTTTCTCTTTTTTTTAACAGCATCTTTAATCCTTGTAACGAGCTTTGGGCCAGTGACTCCCAAACTCGTTGGCTTTATGGCACTAGGTGTTAAGACACCCCTACGAACTTAATTGCCCGGATCTCAGATGTTAAAAGTTCTACCGTTTGACGCGAACAATCATTGCTTACTGATGCAAGACGTCCGGTTACTAAGTAGAAACTTAATTATTAACTCAGGCTCTACCGTTTGACGCGAACAATCAATGCTTACTGAGGCAAGATGTCCGGTTACTAAGTAAGAGCAAGGTTAATTATTCATATAAAATATTTTTTCTTTTAATTTTTTTTTTATTTTTTTTATTCCATTGATTTTAGGTGTTATTTCCAATAAACCAGAGCACTGAATTTTATAAAATTTTCACTTATAACCCATGTCTGTATGTTACCATATATGTTGATAATACATGTCAAATGAGCATATGAAGATCAAATTTATTCAATATTATGGAGAATTCAAAAATTTAAATAATTCAAAATGAAATAAATAAAAACTAACTTGTTACGAATCAAACTTAGATACGTCTCAGGAGTGGAAACTTCTTACTCAACTATCTCAAAACACAATTCCACTTAGTAAAGTTAAAAACATAAAAATCAAAACAATATTTTTTTTTTGTTTTTATGTATATATCAGTTTTTTTTGTTTATATATATATATATATATATATATATATATATATATAACAAAGCAAAAACAACACATAGAAAAAAATAAAAATAAGATACTAGTCAACTATCCCCTCCCCCAAACCTAATTGATACATTGTCCCTAATATCTTAAAAAGAAGAAGAAAAGTTTAGAAGATAGCACCTGATTAGCGTGGATTTGTCAATTGTATCTACATCTAAAAAGAAAACTAAAGGTTAAAATCCAGATTTATCCGACACTTCTTACCACGATCATCAGACCAGTTCAACTTGGAAAGGATAGGGTCAATATTTGGTTCAAACGTCAAGAGTTGGTCAATTAAATTATTGGCCGTTCTGGCAGTGAAGAGGATATTTTTTTACGGGTTTTGAAAGGAACCCATTTCTCATAGCATCTTCAAGAAACAAAAAAAAAAGTCAAAAAATCCATCAACATTAAACAATCCAATTGGTTTCTGGTAGATGTTCAAGTTTGCCCAAGATATCACTGTAAAAATTTCCTCCATCGTGCCCAAGCCACTTGGCAAAGCAATAAAAGTATCAGCACTATCAATCATTTCAACAAGTCGTACGAACATACCTGACAAAATGCATTCCTCTCTAATTTTCCGATAAGATTTGTGTCCGCCAAAGGTTTTGGAATGATTCCCAAAACTTGACTACCTCATTTCTGTACGGCCTTTGAAACGTAACACATCAGTCTAAGATTTCCACCACCATATACTAAGTGATTACACTAGTACCTGCCAAATGGTAATTATTAGAGGAACAATAAAATATATCGTGAAAGTCAAAAGTCTGGATCTTGTCGGTGAAAATAAAAGGAATCAAAATAAATCAAATCAAAATTATTATATAAAGACAATAATATGTACATGTAGTAACGGCTTGAATGACCTCTATGGGTCAGGGACAAGCTTCCCATCCAATTTTCTTATAAATTGGCAAACAATGTCTTTTAAAGTCAGACTCCCGAGACTCAATTGTTGTCTTTCTCTTCGAAACTGTGTATGTAAATTGCGAATTGCGTGATACACATATCCACTGGGATGCGTCTCAAGAGTCAATGATATATCATCTAAAGACTCCTTACTCATGCCATCCCTAATGAATTTTATTTTATCTTCGTGATTATCAGACACCATTACTAAAGAACGACAATGAGTATGGCATGTACAGCGTGCACATTTATAACAAACACCTAATCGTTTAGCTCTTTTTTTCTTAGCATATGTGCTTTTTCCTAAACCAGGCAGAAATGAAATGAAAGAGTTAGATGACTCACCTGCCAAGCGAACTCGTGCTTTAATTATCCAACGAATATCACTAGGAATACCTTTGATCATCAGAGGTCTCATTCTTTCAATACGTGCTTTGTAGATTTTCATTAGAGAGTTTTGAGGGAGAGAAGGAAAATGCTAGTGAAGTTTTGCGAGTGTTTCTTCCATCTTGACTTGTGACTTTACCTACAAAAATAAAACACACAAAAGAAAGCACACAATATCACAATATATACTGAATGCTTGTGTTGCCTCCCTACTAGCGCTAAGTTTAACGTTTTCAGCCAGACATGATTGCCCGAACGTTAGGCTGGATCTGTAAGTGTGAGACTCTCTTTTTGACGCTTGATGGATTCTCCCCAGTAGTGTTTGACACGTTGGCTGTTGACTTAGAATGTATCATTAGAGTTCGAGTCATGTAGCTCAACGGACCCATATGGTAACACTTGGGTGATCACAAATGGACCTGACCACCGTGCTTTCAGTTTGCCAGGGAAAATTTTCAACCTTGAATTGTATAACAACACTTGCTGCCCTGGTTCCAGTTGTCTGCGTACTATTTTCTGATCATGCCACTTTTTGGTCTTTTCTTTGTATAGTTTGCATTCTCATAAGCATGGAGGCGAAATTCCTCCAATTCATTTAGTTGGTGGAGCCGTTTCTCCCCCACTGCTTGTAGATCAAAATTTAGCTTCTTCAGTGCCCAATATGCTTTATGTTCGAGCTCCAAAGGCAAATGACATGCCTTTCCAAACACTAGTTAATATTGGGACATTCCATTGGGTGTCTTGAAAGCTGTCTGGTAGGCCCATAATGGGTCATCCAATTTTGTAGACCAGTCTCTCCTTGTTGAACCAAAGGTTCTCCCCATCATTCTTTTGATTTCTATGTTGGAGACTTCGACCTGACCACTTGTCTGTGGATGGTAAGCATTGGCAATTTTGTGTTGGGGTTTTTGGGCGAAGGGTGCAGCGGAAGCGCTGTTCAGGCGAAATCGTAATTTCAAAATTTTTTAAATTACCGAATGAATTATTCAATATCTAATATGAATAATTCATTCATATTTCACCTAAACACATTTATTCAATATCAAATAGCGAAATAAATATATATGAAACGTCGCGAAACTTTTACGAAAAATGTTTTTTCTATAAAATGACGCAAAACTCATTTTTGACTGAACCGACCACCCAACACTTATTGGGACTGCCCAGGTCAGCCCCAATAGTGTTAGGGCAGTTCATGGGCTTCCCAAACAGTGACAAAAGTCACTGTTTGGGCATCCGTCACCCGGTTGGCTAAAAGTCATCCGGTAACGTCGTTTTTTGCCGTTTTCACTTATTTCAACTCCGAAATAATTTCCGACAATTGTTCCAACACCCAAAACACATCAAATACATTTATATGACACCATTTCCATCACCATATGAACAGTATTTCCAGATCTGATCCAGAAGCTATAATTATCAATTTTTCATGCTTTAAATCCAATTTTTCAAGATTAATCCAATTAATCAAAACACCAATCAAATTCACCACACATGAACCACCCAAGAACAATTCTAGGTATTACAAGAGTAGTCATAACACTCTAGAATGGAAACATATCATCAAATGATCAAATTGGACTAATATTATAATAATATCAACCAAATCTACTTCACACATGCATTTCACTTCCAAATCCATCCTCCAAAATCAAAATCCCCAATTTTGACAAGTAAAGAAAATCCTAGAACTATTCTAGCATAACAAGAACAAGAAACTAGATTTCCAAGCTTAAGAAGATTAATGATTACCTTTTAATCTCCAATTTCCTAAGCCCTTTTCTTGTTTTCTCTTTATTTTCTCCTTGAATCATCAAGAAATTTTGGAGAGGTAATTTAGAGG
>SKCR01054321.1:0-30074 GCA_019454045.1 Zanthoxylum bungeanum | reverse complement strand
AGAGACAACAATGTACTCTGCAGAAACTGCTGAGAGCCGAAACTATACAAGTCCTAGAGAAGGAAAGTTTCAGCAAGTGGGAAGAAGCCAAAGTTGTGTGGGATACAATAGATGGGAAGCTGTTAAAAGGAACAGTATGCCTCGCCGCACATCAACAGAAAAGCAGAGCAGCAAGATGTACTCGCAAGGGGCAACTTCTCAAAGGAGTAACGATCACTACTTCAGCCCGACAGTTTCCTCAATCATGAAGAAGCGGAACAACTCAGAGCAGCCAAGACCAAGTAAACCTCGACAAAGTGCTGTTCATTCATCTCCAAGGTGGATGTTTTGATTGAAGTGTGTAATACCGAACAACCGAACAAGGCCAACAAGATATAAATAGTTTTTTCTCTTCTTTTTCTTTCTTTTACAGTCGCGTAATTTATGCCTCAATTCATATAAATTATGAAATGTAACTAATTTGTTGTAATTTTGTGCAGACTGATTCAAGATGAATAAGAAAATGTAACTAATCTGTGTTAATTTAATTATTTCATTAAAGGAAGTTTAGTCTTTTCGTTTTATTAGTAGGTTAACCTAGATTTTAGACTAATATTTAAAATTAACTTTATAGATTATTCCAAGGATTTTGAACTATAGTGAGATTGAAGGCTTATTTGAAGTTCTCTGAATTTATCGGTTTTTCAAAGTATTCTTGTTTTGATTCGCTTGAGATAGAATATATTCAATTTTGTGAATCTATTCGAAAGTTTAATTAATTCAGTTTTGTGAATTGATTAAATCGAATTTAGTTTTACTTGAATTTAGGTTTAAAACCGTAAATTCTCAATTCGAATATGAAATAAACCTTTAAATTTGAATTAAAATCCCTAAATCCTCCAAATTAACTAAATTCATTGGGCAAATCGCCAACTTATCGAAAAGACTTTGTACTTTGAGGATTAAGTTAAGGGTAGCTAGGTTTTGTTATTGGATTCTTAACCAAATTTGGCGCTATCATTGAGAGGATTAATCTCTCTCCAGGCTAAGCAACTATCTTTTTCTTGTCCTTGAAGTTAATTTACTGATTTTGGAGTTTGGTTTGGTTTGTGAACAATATTTACGAATAGTGTCGTGAACAATAATTATGAATAATATTTCATTTTTATATTTCTCAACTCTGGATGTCTTCAAGAGTGCAATGATGAGTTGAATTTATAGCACATGAAAATGGTGAGTAATAATAGCACTAGTATCTTCCAAAGGACGATTATTAGGTTAAACAATAAAATAAATCGTGAAAGGTCAAAAAGTCTGGATCCTGTCTGCGAAAATAAATATAATTACAACAGACTAGCAAATCAAAGTAATTATTAAGGCAACGAAATTATGTACGCAATACGCCATTCGTTTGGTATATAAATCCATTAGGATGCGTCTCAAGAATCCATTCCTTACTCAGCCATCACTAATGAATTAGCTCTCATCTTTGTGATTGCCAAACACCATTCCTCTTATCTTGTTTTGCCTTAAATGCTCTGTTTGTGCCTTTCCCTGAAAATAACACACAAAATTAAAAACTTTACAACATGTATACATAAAATCTGAAAACTTAAATTACAACAAATTACATGGGTTTCCTCCCTGCTAGCGCTAAATTTTTCAACTTCAGTCAGACGTGACTGAAATCCATCTGTCAATGAGGTTTCAGCGTGGTTTTGGATGTCCGATTAAAGACAATCCTGTGAGCGTTGCTTTTGAAGAATCTCTTCCAACGGTAAAGTGGCAAAAATAATTTTGTCTCATTCAGTGCTTGTGCCACCTTATTAATCTTTGTCGCTCCAAATGTTCCTGAAAAGAAAGGAAGAAAATCAGGAGGTCTCGTATGGTGCTTGACTTTGAATTGAAGTTCCATTCTGTCAAGCATCTGGGTGATGTCTTTGATCTGTACTTCCCAAAACAGTGATGTTTCTCTTGAATGCATGAGATCTTCAATATGGTCAGACATTTGCTCCTCAATTTGTGCATCTTGCTCCACCTTTTCTTCACATATGTATTTAAGAATTTCCTCGTTCATCTCTTCATCTGTAATCTGTGAAATGCATGCTCCATAAGTGTCAACCTGAGGATGTAAAGATGTGTCTGATTTTAGGTCTTCATCCTCTTTGGTTGATATGAATGGTTCAGGTAGCTCTTCTTCAAACATTAGTGCAAAGCATGCTCCAAGATCTTCATTTTGAAGATGGAAAGTTTCATCCTCACTTGTTGGTGCAGTTGGTACAAATAGTTCTACTTCTTGATCTTCGTCAGAGTCCGATGAATAATAAAAATCAAATTGAGACTTTGTTGGTTCGGCCTCATGAACTGATACCTCTGATACTTGATACTGCTCAGCCTCGTCCTCTGTTAAGATTTCATGATGAAACTCTGGATACTCGAAGGCTTCCTCATTTTTATTTGAATTTGCTCCGTGAGATATGTAATTCAGGTTGTCTGTTAATTGTCTAATTTGATATGTCATCTTCTATATGGATGCTGCTTGACTTTGAATTTATGCATCAAATTGAGCTTCCCATTCCTCGAGCCAATCTTTGAGCATGTCAATCAACTGATCTTCCTCTGATGGTTCTGGTTTTTGATGAAGATCGTAGATGGATGGTGGATGAGATGGAAAATGTGGTTCACTGAAATATGCTGGTTCTTCGTACCTTGAATGATTCTGATAATTCTGCCACCCTGAAAGGTATATGCATTGATTGCTCAGGTGTTTACCATCGCATATTTCACATCTCCTCATTGCATTCTGTTGAGCAAATGTTGTGTTGAATGGTTCTGACATCCAGTGATAGTTATTGGGCTGGACAACAAACCTCAGAAAACCAGACTGTTGCTCCCTGATTTGAGGTGTATCTTCACCTGTTAAAATTCATAATTCTTTTATCGCCCAACTAAAATCCATGTCAACCACCTGAAAAATAAAAGAAATAAATAAAAATTACTGATAAAAATAAAGAAAATTAGATACAAGTAAAATAGATAGCTTCAAAATTAATAACTCAAGAAAAATAAGTCCCCGACAACGGCGCCAAAAACTTGACCGACGTAATCACAGACGTATAACGCAAGCGCTCGTATCGTTTAAGTAGTATAAAAATATCGATCTCACGAGGACTTAATTTATATTGTTGTTATTAATTATTGATTCTATTTATTTACATGTATCTAATTAAAGGGAGAAGAGAATGATTGGTTGATTGGTTGGTTCAATGTGGATTTTCTAAATAAATAAATACACAAAAGAAAATACTAAAGAAAATAAACAAAAGACTCAAATATCTAGGGTTGTGATTTCACACAATATTATTGATTCTCATGAATTGATTCTCTTATACACGTGTAATTAATCAGTTTGCTAGCCTGGAACACGAAATTATGTAAAAGCCTCTTCCAATGGTCAGACACAAATACCCAGTATAACCCAATTAATCATATTCATATGTTAACCAAGTTATCTGAATTCATTAAGTTCAGGTTCCAATTATGGCTACCCCCGCCCGACAGGTATATCCTGTAAGGAAATCTATTAAAGGGTTATCTATCCTCAAGGAAGATCGTGAGCTATTGAATCTAAGGCTGAAACCTAAAATCCATTTTCCAAGTTCATTTTAAGTTTACCATATCAATCTTATTGGTGATCAGGAAACAAGAAGCATTAAATTTAAGATTCAATAAACAAATTAAAGTATTACCCATAATATAATTGAATCAATCATTAAGCTTGTTAATATTGTGTTTCATCACTTCCCTAGAATAAAAATAAAATGTTGGGGGTTAGGGGATCCACTTTTAGAAATCTCACTTTATTATAATATGGAAATTGTCAGTGTTACCCAATTAAGTTGAACCAGCCATAAATGTGGTGTTATTATTTATCCATAAACCAGCCATATAGGCGGTAATCATCAGTCATCTAAAGACCGGCCTATAAGCGGTGTCACATTATGTTACATAATTAAAACCAACCATTAAGGCGGTATCAACTTTTAATCCATATTATTAAATTACAATTTCCATATTATTAATTAAATGAGATTAATCTACCTTTACTATTTCTAAATTAGAAATATCCCTTATTATAATATATAAATTTACATGATAATTACCAACCGACCATATATGCGGTATCCTGATTAAGTCAAATTTAATTAATTCCAACCGACCATATATGCAGTATCCCATTAAGTCAGGTTAAAATCAATTTAATTAAGTCCAACCGACCAATAAGTCGATATCCAATTAAGTCAGGTTTTATGATTATTTATATATTATAATTAAGAGAGATTAATCTAAATTATAAAAGTAAAAAGCTTCACCCTACCCCAGTAGTAAATTAACTATTGAACATAAAAGAAATAAAAAGTAAATAAATAAAAATAATTACTGAAAATAAAAGTGCATAATTAAAAGTGCTGAAAGTAAATAAATAAATAAATATGCTTAATTTAAATTACAAAAACTTAAACAAACAAGATACAATCCTTAATCCCTTATTAGGAACTCTAGGAAGGTATGATTTGAATTCTGAAATCAAGCTGAATTTATAGGCGTCATTGGACTTCAAGCGTCACGTCGTGAGCAACCTTGTGTGTCACGACGCGCAGTCGATTGATGCCGCGTGTCACGCGGGTTGCGGAGATGGTGATACGTGTCGCGCTTTTATCGGCGGCTGAATTATTAGTGTCAGAAGCATGGGATGACGACACGTGTCCGGTGCACGTTAGCGTGATTTACTTTGATGTTGACACGTGGCAGGCGCATTTTAGCAAATGATGATGATTGTCGGTAGCATGTGATGGTGACACGTGGTAGGCGCACGTTAGCAGATCTGTTGTGATGATGACACATGGCAGGCACACGTTAGCAAAGGCGCATGTTAGCAGACTTCTCTAATTTTGACACGTGTCTGACGTATTTTAGCAGAACTTGGCGCATGTTAGCGGTCTCGATGCAGGTGTTGTTGTGCGTCGCGACGCCGGAATTACCATTTTGCCATTTTGTTTGTCCTTTTTTCCACTGTTTCGGCCCTGATTTAATTCCAATGCTTCCCAAACTTTATTTATCTGCCAAACAACATAAAACACATCAAAACGTTCACAAAACTCGAGAAACTATACAAAATATTAGTCCAAATGAGTGGGAAATATTGATATAATTACCACTCATCACTAATGTACTTAACCCTAAGCTTAGAAATTTGATTTCTTGTTTCTTGATAATTTAGAAATGTTCTAGGGTTCCTTCAATTCTGAAATTTTGGGGCTTTTGGTTGTTGGTAATGAATTGGAAGTGATGAAGCATGTGTGAAGTAGATTTGGTTAATATTATTATAATATTAGGCCAATTTAATTAATTGTTGATGAGTTTCTATTCTATAGTGTTATGACCACTCTTGTGACACCTATAATTTTTCTTGGGTTGTTCATTTATGGTGACTTTGGTTGGTGTTATGATTAATTAGATTAATCTTGAAAAAATTGAATTTAAAGCATGAAAATTAGAATTTTTGGTTTCTGGATCAGATCCTGTAAAATTGGAAATTATGTGATGAATTTGATGTCATATGAATGTAATGGATGTGTTTTGGGAGTTGGAATAATTTCCGGAAAGTGTTTCCGAGTTGAAATAAGCAAAACGGGCCAAAAACGGTGTTACCGGGTGACTTTTGAGTCAACCGGGTGACGGCTACCCAAACAGTGAATCTGTCACTGTTCGGGTAGCCCATGAACTGCCCTGACACTATTGGGGCTGACCTGGGCAGTTCCCATAAGTTTCGGGTGGTCGGTTCAGTCGAAAATATATTTTGCGTCATTTTGCGTAAAAACGGTTTTCATAAACGTGTCACGACGTTTCAACCTTATTTATGTCAATATTTGATATTGAATAAATAGGTTTAGGTGAAATATGAATAAATTATTCATATTAGATATTGAATAATTTATTCGGTAATTTGAAAAAGTTTTAAATTATGATTTTGCCCGAACCGTGCTTCCGCTACGCCCATCGCCCAAAACCCCAACAAAAATGGTATCAAAGTGGGTCTGATGCTTCATCCTTTACATTACTCATGCTTGATATTTGATATTTAATCCAATTTTAATGTTCGCACATGCTTGGAATCTATATATGTTTCTTTACTTTTCGGTTTTACAGTAACAAAAATATAACGGAAATTTAATGGTTAAATTGTGTTATATTTTCTAAGGTAGAATTGAAATATTTAGAAAATGATTTAGATTAAAATTCTGCATTTGATGTAGATTATAGCTTCTAGAGGAAAATCCTCGATTTTAAATATGGCTGTAAAGTAACGTGTATTGGATACATGTTTCTTGATCCGTCTTGTCAGTACGGTTTATGGGTATCTTTCTATAACTGCATTCGAGATCGTGCCAAAGCTGTGAGGGTGTAGGTTATAAAATTATTATCCATACCAGTTGTATATTAATACTGGACAAATTCAAGTGAAAATGGAAATCCTGAACGTGCCAAAGCTGTCAGGACTACATTAGTAGCTTGAGTTTGTCATTGACTAGTGAAGCCTTGATACGCCTCCTTATGAATGTGCCAAAACTGTCACAACAAGAAATGGTCAGGACCAAAACCAGGATTCACTGGTGAGTGATTGACAAAGAGTTTGTCTATCTAATGAATATACATAGGTGAGATCGTGTCAAAGCTGTGAGTCGAAATATATTCATGGGATCATACTCTCACTATGGAATTCGATTTTATTATTGAATTCCCGTTGTCCATTGGGGATTACGGTATTATGTAAAGTAGTGGGAGACACTGCTGAGTTTAAAATCCATAACTTAAGCAGTGTGTAATTTTATGGAAAATACCGCTTTCGTTTTCCTTTTATTCTATATTGATTATAGATTTATACTTCTAATCCACTGTATGCTTATTATTTGAATATGTTTTCTTACTTTACTTATGGTTGCGTAATTTTAGAATAGGTTCTAGAAAGACAGTAGACTTAGATATTGTTAGATTAGTTGAAACTATCGATAACTGTTGTTCCGATTTTCTTGAAAATCAAGATGGTTTGTGACTTAGTTACTAAGTCACGATTAGGTAATCTAAATAGGATATCTAATTTAGGATATAATTATCTAGAAAGGACAGTTTCTTATGCAGTAAGAATTGACTTGAATAGTTCATGTCTCGAGATTCTTAACTGGCATTAAGAAAACCCCTTTAGTATTTGTTTGTCTTATAATGACGTTTCTTGGCTTTTAGTGACTTTTTCAGAAGTCACGTGTCTAACATAGTTTTCTAATCAATCATTTGCAATTGTTTCGAATAATTGAACGCAAATCATAAAGCTAAAGAAAGGAATGTGTACAGATAATATTGATTCTCACAATACGACAACTATAGGTATTGGATACCGGATCTCCCGACTAGTTATTTAAAATAATGTTTAATAACTGTTTTGATATTTGATATCAGAACTTGTGACTATTGGATAGTTACTTGTTATGTATAAACAATTGTTGCATATTTTAAGACGACTAGTTGTGTCATTAATAAAAAGATAAACATTAAGAAAATATTCGGTAAAATAAATAACTTAGAACTGTGCTTTATGAGATTTTATCATAAAAACATTATATGTTTATTCTGTATGGTAAAGGATGGTCTGATACGAGTTCACACCATATATCCTTATCCATTTAATAAATATTGTATTCAGGATGTAATTAAATCTCATTTAACCAATGATCGTCATTGGACCACAAGATTTATTTGACTAATACATTGAATGTATGTAGTTTAATGAATTGGAAATTTCCACGAATAGTTTTCTTTGCTCCGTAACTTAGTTAATGAATTGTCATGACTTAGTTACGTGTTTCTAATAGAGAACATGTTGAATGTCTTGAATTGTTCAAAAATTGTCAATGTGTTTCTAATGAAACTCGAATAGAATATTTTGAATAGTTCAAAGATATTTTATATGTAGTGTTGAAAATTGTATCTTTTGAAATTCATTGCGCATCTTTGAATTATTCGAAGATGTTTGATATGATCAAACGCATGAATTTATGGCAATTAGTTCTAAAGTTATTTAATGAATATGATTCTTACTCAATATTAAACTTCCACAATTCCATTTTGATGTAATTGGTCAGTGGGAGTTATCGAATCTTATATGATTTGATTCGTTGATATTGAGTGTTACCGAATTAGTTTTTCAATAATCTTGGGGTTATGCTCTAGAAATACTAATTCATCTCTTTAATTACTGTTCCATTAATTTCTACAGTTACATATATGATATGTATGGTAGAAAATTTGAATTTTGAAAAGTTTGAGATTTGAGACTTTCTTTTGTATAACGGTTATATAATTGAAAGTATTTGTGCCTCGAAGGTACGAATGAAAGGTTTATCATTTATTCTATGTAATGGAATATTGTATTCTATTTGATAGAATATCTTTTCTACGATCCCGAGTAATAAAATTATTTTATTACTTGGTGGTTAGCATTGGATGTTGACGATTGCGGAAAAGTTTTGACTTAGTGAAGTCAAATGTGAGAATGATAAACTGTAATGGAACTACATAATTAATATGATGAATTGACCCTTAGACATCTTCCGTATAAGTTCAGTGGGATGTCAGAATCATTTACAAAGTATTTGATACTTAATGATTCTGTTGTTTTCTTATCGAAGAAAATTATCCTAAAACTTATAGTGGGAGCGATATTTGATATCGATTCCGGAACTAACCATTGAACCATAGATTTAAGATTATTCGTAGCTTACTACGATCAATTTTTGAACTTGATTAGGCTTACGTTATGAATTGTTCATAAAATGTACAAATTATTTGCGCAGCAAAAGCAAAGTGAGCTTGATAAAGGTTTGATCTTTATAGTATGACAATGAGAAAGGTTATACTCAGTAGTCTATTGTAATTCTGAGGAAGCTTGTCTCTTGTCGCACTGATTGAAAAATTAAGGATCTGTTGGTTAATGTTGATATTAAACTGTTTTTGGCTAAAGAATGCAAAGTGGCGTTCTTGAGTGATTTCTTTGAATGAGAGATCCGTCGTGATTTCTTTGTTTAAAGAAGTTCATTCTAGAATGGCCCTAGAGTTTGTATTCTACTAAGATCACAGTTTGATATACTAACTTATGGAGCATATTGTAGACTCAGACAAGCTTTCCGGAAATCCATGTTCTCTGATTTTGATATCAGTCAGATTGTCTGGTTTTATCAAAGTATAGAGAATACATATTTTTCAGTAGGGTCAGTGGGAGCGTACAAATTTCTTTCTAGTATTATATATATCTTAAGTCTTATTTTCTCCGTGGAAGTAGTGGGAGTAGTCTCTGTTATATTTGATATAAAGTTTTATATAAGATATAAAACTGAGAGACTTATGAGAAACTCCTATCAGTCGCGTATTAGATATGATCTAATAAAGGACACAGTAAGACTATATGTATGACAGTTAGTATAACAGTTTGACAGTTAACGTGTCTTTTATATATATAATATTCTTCTTTCGTAAAGGATGATACATTTGTCGAAAGAGAGATTGATTGGAATGTCTAGTCAATCTTATGCATCATAAGATGATGGCGTAATGAAAACTGTATTATGTGCGATTAAAGATATCAATTTAATCATAATTGTTACGACTTATTTTGATATGTTGAAGACCATATGATGGGTCTTGAAACATGTTCTTTGTGATATTTGAGATATTAAGAACGAGTTTCTTATTCATGGAGAATTTAGTCTGCAACCATAAGGTCAGATTAGTTTTGATCCTAATTATGACATTAGATGGTCTATGTCAAATAAAGTCAGAAAAGATGCAGTGGGAGTGTCACAATAGATTCTACTAAACTAGTGGAATCAGTTGCAACTTATGAAGTATTGACTTATGAAGTTGTATAGTGACCCTAATGATTAGAAGTGTTGATATTAGTTTTGTGCTTGCGGTTGTCTTATAGTATTTGGATTTGATCTCTAAATACATAAACAACTCAGTAGCTATAACATAATACTGATATAGCGTCTGAGTCATATTGATGTTGACAAGAAACCCACTTGGATTCGAAATCCAAACAAACCCCAAGCAACGGACAGAACCCCAAGAACCGCGAATTTGATTTTGTAGGAACAAAACCCTTCCAAGGCCACAAAGAAGACCCACAAAGAACTTGCCCTTGAGAACCCTTAAGATGAATCCTTGTAGTGTTTTTGCTAGCAAATGGAGACGCCACTAAGTTTGCCAAACTTAGATAAGTCGATTCAAACTTGAAAAGGGGAATCCCTCCCTTACAAGAATTCGGCCATAGCCAAAGCTTTAAGCTTTTGATTTTACAAATTTCGTTGGTTCCCTCAAATGAAGAAGAAAGTAAGCTTAAATAGTGTTACAAAAAGAAACCCTAAAGGCGTAAAGACAACAATGCCCCTAAAAACGAAATTACACAAATATCAAGTCTTTAAGTCTTCAAAAGCCTAGGAAGCTTTATTCTAAACTGATTTGGGCCAAATGAAATGGCTTTGGGCCCTTTCCATCGAAGCCCACATGCATCTCTATTTGTTTGTTGCAGTCGGCCATAAAACTCTGAACTAATCCCGCCATTGCTTCTCTAAGTCTTTTGGTCCTCTGCCTCGTAATTGGACCTTCTAGTACTTGTAAAGCGTCATTTGTTTTGTTGTCGGCCTGGATCATGTCAGATGTAGAATTTAGATTCTGTAAAATATTAATGATGCTGGCTAAGGAAAACGATTGGGTTTGTTGGACAGACTCGATTTGTTAAAGTAGGCCAACTTGTTGTTGCCTACCTTTTGATGGCAAGGTGAGCTCTTAAGTTGTGTATAAGATACCATGGATTGGCACTAGAGCAAGTGGGAGAAATTGTTAGGGTTGGTCTCGGAGTGCCAATCCGGATCGTATTTATGTCCGATTCATAAATACGAGCAATTCTATTTTCCATAATATTACTAATTTAATGGTAGCAACCTTGTCTTTTATACACTTATTCGATCTAATTACGATTAGATATCTGATTATGATTATATCGAAACTAAATCTGGTTTAGTGAAACGTGTATATTAGACAAAGACACTAGGATTTACAATATAGTGCGCCGATACAACGTAGTTTGTAATTGACATTGGGAAGCGTACTATAAGATGTATATCCTTAAATAAAGTTCTTGATCAAGATTTACTAACACGGGTCGGTTAGTAAAATCCGCTAAGACCAGTACATGTCGTATATCGTGACTTGGTCCGATGGTTTATCCCAATGAATCATTAGTCTCGGGAGACTCGTATAAACATGTAGGTATTTATTTGATAAGACACTGAAAAACTCACTGAAGGTTTCCTAATAGATGGTACACCAACGTCAATTGGAACCTTCTCAAGTTGAGCGAGCATAGTGATCTTTCGACTTGAGATACCACAGTGGGATATCCCAGGTATAATATGGATAGCCTGTGACGGAGGGATTATACGTATGCAATGACCTCAGCTTGCATAGTTTAGCGAGATTATCCATGATCGTCATAATCCATGAGTGAGTGGATTATGGACACGAAATTGGATTTCGTGACGGATAAACCTAAACTTAGAGAGTCCCACAATATGAAGTCTACTCGTTGAGCACTTGACCAACGCGATATGAATAATGCAGATTATTCATTATATTTCACCAGATTAAGTGAGTTAATTCGGATCGTTTAATCGGTTAAACGACAACACATGCATTACGGGTTTTTTGGTCAATCCTAATTATTGTGTATTTGTATTTGATACATAATACGATTAGATACACATTAATTATTCGTCAAATTAGATTTTGACACATGCCATAAATATATGTATTTGTTATTTATTGTAAATAAAAAATACATATATAATAATAATTATATTGATTGATTATTTGAATATTTAATTTTTAAATATTTAAATGATTAATTAATAAACTTTTTTCATAAATGTTATGAAAATTTGTCCAATTATTATTGGTTTACATTGCATGATTTAATTGAACTTTATTTGTCAAAATATGATTTGATAATATAAAGTTTGATTTGACTTTAATTTGATTAAAATGGAAAAATGACAAAAATGCCCTCACTTATTGCCAAAGTCGGTCAAGCCTTTGTTAAAAGGGAAAATTGTTTCCTTCCTCCTTTAACTTGCTTCCATGGCCGAACACCTCAAAGAAAATGGGTTTGAAAATTTGTTTCACAAATCCATGAAGAAATTAAGGAAAATCAAGAAAAAGTTTGGGATTTCAAGAGATTAAAAGGTAATCTACTTAACCCTAAGCTTAGAAATTTGATTTCTTATTTCTTGATGATTTAGAAATGTTCTAGGGGTCCTTCAATTCTGAAATTTTAGGGCTTTTGGTTGTTGGTGATGAATTAGAAGTGATGAAGTATGTGTGAAGTAGATTTGGTTAATATTATTGTAATATTAGGCCAATTTAATCAATTGTTGATGAGTTGCTATTCTAGAGTGTTATGACCACTCTTGTGACACCTAGAATTTTTCGTGGGTTGTTCATATGTGGTGACTTTGGTTGATGTTATGATTAATTATATTAATCTTGAAAAAATTGGATTTAAAGTATGAAAATTAGAATTTTTGGTTTCTGGATCAGATCCTGTAAAAATGGAAATTATGTGATGAATTTTATGTCATATGAATGTAATGGATGTGTTTTGGGAGTTGGAATAATTTCCGGAAAGTGTTTCCGAGTTGAAATAAGCAAAAACGGCCAAAAATGGAGTTACCAGGTGACTTTTGAGTCAACCGGGTGACGGCTGCCCAAACAGTGAATCTGTCACTGTTCGGGCATCCCATGAACTATCCTGACACTATTGGGGCTGACCTGGGCAGTCCCTATAAGTGTCGGGGTGGTCGGTTTAGTCGAAAACGTATTTTGCGTCGTTTTGCGGAAAAGTGGTTTTCGTAAAAGTTTCACGATGTTTCAACCTTATTTATGTCAATATTTGATATTGAATAAATAGATTTAGGTGAAATATGAATAATTTATGCATATTAGATATTGAATAATTTATTCGGTAATTTGAAATAGTTTTAAATTACGATTTCGCTCGAACCGCGCTTCCGCTGCGCCCATCGCCCAAAACCCCAACAGTAACTTATCCTATTTGTGAGAAGGAATAGAAATTGAGGATTATCCCAATACTACAAAGAATATTCCTAGTACCAGTCGGACAAGATCTGAAGTTTTAGAAAAGAATCAAACAAGACTTTATAAGGTAATAGAGCAGTTGACAATGTCGATAGAAGATATAAATAGAGAAACCAATGAAGGGTGGGAGATGATAGAGAGAAGGATGGCCGAAGGAAAGAAATAAGAGAGCGATATTAGGCGAACTCATAGAAAGAGATCATGATCTAACATTTCGAGGCATGAAAAATTATTTTAAGGAAGAAATAGAAGGGTCGAAGCCTAGGGTTGAGGTCAAGCTGAATAAAGTACATGAGAGATTTATAATATGAGGTCGGGTAGAGAGTGATGCTATAGAAGTTGAGAGATGGCATAATGAGAGGGTACTATTTAGAGCATCTAGACATAAGGAGTACCACTAAAAAGGTAGAGAGTATGATGAAAAAGATGAGTTTAGTTATGAGTATGAACATCAAAGGCAAGACATGAGGCCTTATTGTCGAATGCCTCATTGGGTACGACAAAGGGAAAATTGGAGGAATGATGAAACCTACAAGGGTGAGAGAAAGAGGAAATAGGTCCATGACCAGAGAAACCAAAATTGGAATTTCCTCACTTTGACAGAGGGGACCTGCATTAATGGTTAGATAATGTGGAATATTATTTCCATGTTTATGAAGTGGCAAAGGAAGTTAAAGTTGGCACGATTTTTTCTATCTATATGGAAAGACTAATAGTTGGTGGAGATGGATTAAAGCTCAATATGATAAATAAGAAATGTGACTAGGGTGGACAACATTCGAGCATGAATTTATAGCTCAATGGGGGCCGTCATCTATTGTCAACTATCATGGACAACTAGCTAAAGTCAAATAGAAATGTGGGGTGCAAGTCTATATGAAAAGAATTTTTCCAGCTACAAACTATAGTAAGGGGTTGGTCGGAGGAGACATTGGTAAGTAAATTTCTTAGGGCTTGAAACCATGGCTAGCTAAAGAGTTCAAGTTGAATCAACACCAAAGGTTATTGCAAGTTATGAGCATGGTTGAGATTCTAGACAAGAATGATGACTATAAGAGTTGGCAGGTCAAATAGAATATAGGAAGCAAGTTTGTTGACATTGTGATAACAAAAAATCTATAAACATGGAATGAAATAACTAAAGATATCACGATGGAGAAGTCCAAAGAAGTCAATAAGCTCTCTAGGGAGGAAGTACAAAAGAGAACAAGAAGGGGCTATGCTTCAAATGTGGTGAAAAATGGGTTAAGGATCACCGATGCAAATGAGTACAAGTGTATGTGATAATCGAGCATAGTGATGACGAAGATGGTAAATGTGGTTTGTATATTGAGACACGTGAGGATGAAAAACAAGAAGTGGCCATATATGATTAAAAAGATGAGGCATAATTGTCACTCAATGCCATGTCGGGAGCTCAAAAGCCTTCTACCATGAGGCTTATGGTTTAGTTAGGTAAACATGAGGTGACTTTGCTTGTGGATTTCAAATCATTGCATAACCTCTTTAATGTTAATATTGCCAATAATTTTCGGTTAAAATGAGTTGCAGTAAAGCCAATTTATGTTAAGGTAGCTAAAGGTGAAAAACTCAAGTATAATGAGGTGGTTTGAGATGTGCATATGAATGTGCAAGTGATCAAATTATAGTTGACTTACATGTACTAACCTTAGTTGGTCTTGATGTGGTACTCAAATCTCGATAATGCATGGTTGAAGAGTCTTGGGAATGTGATAATGAATTTTGATGTTATGAAAATGGAATTTAATTTATGGGGTCAAAAATAGATATGGATATGTTTGTCATCTGGAGATTTAAGGTTGTGCGAAGTTAATATGCTAAAGACTATGCAAAAGGAGTGTAAAGATGCACAGAGGATGATATTAGGGTAGTGTCATTACAGAAAAAGAAGCTTTTGGTGTTCAACACTAAAACATTGGGTCTTATAAAAAAATATTAGAGCATATATGCAAGAAAGATATTAGGGGTTGTGAAAACAATAAAGATGTGGAGACCTTATTTATTAAGTAGAAAGTTCATTATAATCACATATCAACAGGCTCTGAGACACTTGTTAGAGTAAGCGATTGTGATGACAAAACAATAGAAGTTCATGTTGAAGCATCTTGGGTTCGAGTGGGAAATAGTTTATCGGCCGAGAAATGAAAGTAATGTAATTGATGCCTTAAATAGAAAAGTGGATAGCGCAATGATATGGATTGTGTATAGAGTGGAAGATCTCTGCTTGATAGTTCTCAATTGGATATAATTGAGGACATATGATAAGCTAAAGATATCATTTCATTACATAAGTTGGAGGAAATACCAGAGAAAGAATAAGAATTGGCAAGTGTTGATGCAATGGAGTAAGTTCCAAAAGAATAAGCTTCTTGTGAGGATTATGGAAATGTAATGAGAATATGCCCATGAGTACAAGGGAATTTTTGAAGGGATGGGAATGTTAAGGCTCAAGTTTTAAGCCAACCAAAAGAGACTAATAGATGGACAGTAAGTTAGAACATGCACGAAACAAAAACAGTAAAATTAACATTAACAGTGTCACATGAACTATGTCGATGAACAATATCAGTGAACAGTAACACATGAATTTTATCAGTGAATAGTAATGTGTGAATTGTGGTGCGTGAATAATATTTTCCTATTATGTTTTAGTTTAATTATTCCATTAATGGTAGTTTACTTTTCTATTTTATTAGTAGGTTAGCCTATGATTTAGAATAGTATTTAAGGTTAACTTTATAGATTATTGCAAGAATTTTGAACTATTATGAAATTGAAAGTTTTTTCTATTTGGAGTTCTTTGAACCTTTATAGGCTTTTCAAAATATTCTTACTTTGATTCGCTTAGGCTAAAATATATTCAAATATGTGAATCTATTCTAGGTTTTAATCAAATCAATTTTGTGAGTTGATTAAACCAAATCTTTTTTAATTGAATTTATGTTTAAAACTGTTGACGGGTGATTTTCGTTCCAGGGGCAGTTTCGGGATAACTCCCTCGGGACAATCCTCCTCCAACCGTGAATTTGTTTAGTTATGGGGGACCAAAAATAAATTTGGCAAAAGACAAAACAACCACAAAATCGACAAAGAGGGTTTTACATGATTCGGCGGAGCTAATCCAACTTACGTCCACAGGCACAAAGTGGGGTGTTGCTTTTTATTACCAAACCGAGCTCGGCCTACCTGTTTTCTGGAAGGTCTAAAAAGAACCGAGCTGTTTGCTTTCTTTCTAACGTTTCTTACAAGTAATGCTTAAATGAAATTTTTCCAACCCTTACAAATGAGATTACCATCCCTTTATATACTAAGGAAAGTACAACACTATTCCAATATCTCTTTGACGTCAGCCATACGAATTTCCGGTCAATTGATGGGCTCTCTGCCCCAACTTCCTCGCCGAAAGCAAATCTGCCATCTAACTTCCTGTCACATCACGTCGTTTTATACGCTGCCATACTTCACCATTAATAATGATAGCCTGTAAAGGTCTCTCAACCGCGGTACTTGTCAGAGGAAAAAGTCCAAGCTACTCCTATCATATATCGGTCGTCAAGAGCACTGCCAAACCGTGTGTCAAACTACCCAGGCTATTCCCGACCTGACCCAAAAACATCTAAGCTCATCATCCCGATCCAGGAATAAAGATAGAACTGAATCGAGCTACTGGACAACAGTGGTCGGGCTCAGCTCTGATGTTGTCGGTCTCTGAGACTTGAAACATCTTACGTCCACCGGTCGGCCAGATCCGGGAAATCGGGTCTGAATACCATGCTTGGCCGAGGAGTGACCAATACGCTCCAAACTCTCGTCCCTCCAAAGGGAGAAATTCCCTATATGCCATAGCCGTACGATTCAAATATATTTATTACAAAAAACTCCATCAACATTTGTCCCATAGTTCTCGGTTTCAACGAGTGTACGAGTTGGTACCGGGAACTATAAAATCGGAAGTCTGTTAATCAGCCAGTGGGCGGTCGGCTGTGGGAGTCATAGAGTGAACTGCCTCGGACACCAATACGGTCGTCCCCGGCATCTTATGATGCTTATCCATGGGGAAGATATGCTCCGACTTCGTGTTGATTATGATCCACTCGGTGGGACGTAACCCGACCTCGAGCTAGCAATACACATGGCCTCGGCGGGACAAACCCAGCCCCGATCTGGTGGAACAAATAGCATCGGCGGAATGAATCCAGCCCCGAATTGGTGGAACAAATAGCATCGGCAGAATGAATCCAGCCCCGAACTGGCGGAATAAATTGCATCGGTGAAACGAATCCGGCCTAAACTGGTGGAGCAAATAGCATCGGCGGAACGAATCCGCCCCGAGCTGGTGAAACAAATAGCCTCGGCGGAACTAATCCAGCCCCAAACTGATGGAACATATAGCCTTGGCGGAACAAATCCAGCCTCAAGCTGATGGGACTGATAATCCAGCCCCGAGCTGGTGCAACATATAGCCTCGGCGGAACTAATCCATCCCCAAGCTGGTGAAACAGATAGCCTCGGCGGAACTAATCCAACCCCGAGCTGGTGGAACAGATAGCCTCAATGGAATGAATCCAGCCCCGAGCTGATGGGACTGATAGCTCGGTGGAACGAATCCAGCCCCGAGCTGGTGTAGGGGTTATTTTGGGGGTGAATCCGGTAACGCAGCGGAAGCGGTGAAAATCCGATTTTCAGATTTCAAAACTTTTTCTCGGATTAATTAAATAAACTTATTTATTTAAAATTCCAATAATCAAATTATGAAAATAAATTCAATAAAACAATTTTAAGTGAATTTACCGAAATACCCTGCTTTGGTTTTTTGTCCGTTTTAGTCCGAAATTGATCCAATCAATTTTGAATGATTCTAAATCATTTATAGGATGAACTTATGATGTTCAAAACATCAAAACACCAAAGCAACCAAAATCCCCAATTATTCCTCACAAAGCCGAGAGCACTATTTGGTGCCTGATTTGACCATTTGGTCATTTCATGCTTCAAAACTCATCCAAATGAAATCCAATCAACATGAAACTTTGCATGCATCATATACACACCCAAATGCTCAACATATATGAAAACCCCCAATTTGGAATAGGTTAAAAACCCTAATTTTTCAATTTCCTCAAATTGGACAAATTAGACCAAATACATTAAATCAATTACTTCAATCATCATTCTTCCATCCAATCCAAGTCTCAACACAATGAAACAACTCAAGATAAAATCTAGGTCATTTAAGAGTGGGTCAATAACTCTAGATTAGCAACATGGTTTCAAAAACCTTAAAAGAATGTTTATAACTACAATAGTTACAACCTTTCTTCATTACACATGCTCAACACTTTCAACCAAATTTCCATCATCAAAAACACAAGAAATAATGAAAAGAATAACTTAAGAACATCACAAGATGTTGCCTAGATCCTAAGGAACAAATTCCTTTCTAATAGTAAGTTTGAAAAACTTACAAAATCCAAGCTTTTCTTAAGTTTTTCCTTTTCTCCTTCACTTGCTTTCTTTGTTTTCTTTAATGGTGTTTCTTGTAAAGTGTATTAGGTTAACTTAATGAAATGAAAATGAAAACAATTTATATTAAGGCAAAAATATGCCTTGGCCGAAATTGCATATACCAAATGCAAGAAATTGTAATTTCAATTATCATTATATCAACTTGCACAAATATCTTATAAACTACTTTATTAGATATTTATTTTGGTCAACAAATGCAACTAATGTCATTTACTTTAAATATCCTAATGTAAGATATTTATATTTTAATTAATTTAATCATTTAACAATTAAATAATTAATTAATTAATCAAATACAAATATATTAAATATATGTATAATATTTACATTAAATATTAAAAACATATATTCATTTAGGAAATAAGTCAAATAACTCATTTTGACTATTAATTAATGTGTATTTAAATTAATCAAGTATTAAATGTAAATACACAATAATCAAGGAAATGACTATCTAGTCTCTTTAGCATGTATCTTGCGTTTAACCATTAAACGACTTTATAAATAATCAATATTATTTATTTATGTTGCTCTAGTGCTCAACGAGTATGTTCATTATTGAGACTCTCTAGGTTCAGGTATATCCGTCACAAAATCTAATTTCGTGTCCATAATCTATCCACCCGTAGATTATGACGATCACGGATAATCTCGCTGAACCATACAGGTTGAGGTCATCGCAAATGTATAATTCCTCCGTCACAGGTATCCGGATAAATCCCAGAGATATAGATGTAAACGTCAAATCTCTATCGGGATTATCCAGTCGACTATTCTATTAGCAATATCAAAAGAATGTTTAGAACTAGCTACTAAACTTTACCACGGGCCCATGGTTTTATCTGATTGCTAATCATATGGACTACCTATGCTCTGATACACAGAACTGACGGATCCTATCTTGATACACATAGGACACTCTGAGGATCTGTCCACACCCAACGAACAGGCGGAGGTCTGATCTAAATAGATCGGTGACGTGACTGCCGTCTAAGTGTAGAAGATGTCTCATGTGCCCACAATGGCATCTCAAGTCTAAGAATCACAAGTGCTACTCAACCCAAGAAGATTCTTATTGACGCTGGTGTACCATCCATTTAGAGTCTTCGGTGAGTCGTTCAGTGTTTATCCGCTATAAACACCTACACGTCTATACTAGTCTCCAAGACTAATGGTTCATTGAGAAACCATTGGAATCATATTTTCCAGTATACGACATGTACCGGTCTCAACGGGTTTACTATACTGACCAAGTAGTGTAAACCTTGACCAGGAACTGTCTGAGAATGACAACGTCATGATACTTCTCAATGTCCGTTGCGACGCTTTTGCAACTGTATCATGACTAATCATTCTCGGGTCATTACGTCTTTACCATAAAGAAATATAGATTATATTATAGAAACTGCATATATTATTCATAATAATAATGTTTTACAAAAGTATTTAACAGAAATACAACCGGGAATTGGCGCTCTGAGCACCAACCCCAACAAAATCTCCCACTTGCTCTAGTGCCAATATCGATTGTATCTAATACCCATCGACTCCACGTGTTTATCAAACAGCTTCGGAGGTATGGCCTTCGTCAGCGGGTCTGCTACATTATCTTCACTCGGTACCTTGCACACGACAATATCCCCTCGCGACACGATCTCTCGAATGATGTGGTACTTGCGTTCCACATGCTTCGACTTCTGATGTGCCCTCGGTTCCTTTGCTTGCGCAATGGCTCCAGTATTATCACAGTATAACAGAATCGCATTCTCGATACTTGGGACAACTTCCAATTCTGTGATAAAGTTCTTTATCCACACAGCCTCTTTTGCAGCTTCAGAAGCTGCAATATATTCCGCCTCAGTGGTGGAATCAGCTGTCGATCCCTGTTTGGAACTCTTCCAACAAACTGCACCTCCGTTAAGGGTAAAGACAAATCCAGATGTAGACTTTCTATCATCAGGATCCGATTGGAAATCGGAGTCTGTATACCCATTAACCTGCAGTTCGTTTCCTCCATATATTATTAACTTATCCTTAGTACCTTTAAGATACTTTAGGATATGTTTAATGGCCATCCAATGGTCATTACCTGGATTGGACTGATATCGACTAGTTACGCTAACAGCGAAACTGATATCAGGCCTCGTACATAACATGGCATACATTATGCTACCCAAACACGAAGCATAAAGTTGGTTAGACATTCTAACCTTCTCATCTTCTGTTTGTGGACACATCTTCTTGGAAAGATGAATCCCATGTCTGAACGGTATGTTTGCTGTCTTACAGTTACCAAAGCTATACCGTTCCAAGATCTTATCTACGTACGTTGATTGGGATAACCCAATCAGCCTCCTTTGTCTATCTCTATAGAGTTTTATCCCTAAAACATAGGAAGCTTCTCCCAGGTCCTTCATGGAGAAATTCTTACAGAGGTACGCTTTGACGCTTTGCAACATTCCTAAATCATTCCCAATGATTAGGATGTCATCAACATATAGGACTAAAAATACGACCATGCTCCCACTGGCCTTCTGATACACACAGGATTCTTCCGAATTCTTGAGAAAACCAGACGATCTAATAATCTCATCGAATCGAAGATTCCAACTTCGTGAAGCTTGTTTAAGTCCATAAATGGACTTCTTAAGCTTACATACCATGCCCGAGGTTTCGCTGGATGTGAAACCTTCCGGCTGTTCCATATAGATTTCTTCATCAAGAAATCATTTAGAAAAGCCGTTTTGACATCCATTTGCCAAATCTCGTAGTCATGATACGCAGCTATAGAAAGCAAAATCCGGATAGACTTAAGCATTGCTACCGGCGAAAAAGTTTCATCGTAGTCGACGCCAGGTCGCTGCGTGTAACCTTTTGCTACCAGTCGGGCCTTGTAAGTTTCAACCTTACCGTCAGGCCCGCGCTTCCTCTTGTAAACCCATTTACAACCGATAGGAACAATTCCTTCGGGAAGCGGAATCAAGTCCCAAACTTGATTTTCATGCATTGAGTCTATCTCGGATTTCATGGCACTTTGCCATTTCACGGAGTCGATGTCCAACATCGATTCTCTATAGGTGAAAGGATCTGTCTCTTCAACTAAGAGAACATCCAGACTCTTTTCTTGTATCAAATACAAGCGTTCAGGAGGTATAGATACCCTTTCCGACCTACGGAGCGTGTGTGTTGAAGGTCCTTCATCTACTTGAACTTCAGGTTCCTCCGTTGGTTCGTTGTTTTCAGGTTGGACTTCATCAATCTCAACCTGTCTATGATCACCACATTCTGACAAAAATTCTACTTCTAGAAATTTTGCGAAGCGAGCTACGAATACATTTCGATGCTCGGTATCATAGAACAGATATCCCCTCGTGTTCGAGGGATATCCAACAAACCTAAACTTTTGCCCTCGAGGCGAAAGCTTACTTTGCTGAGTTACCCTAACATAGGCAGGACAACCCCAAACCTTAATATAATTAAGATTTGGTCTCCTACCGAACCATATCTGATACGGTGTCGTAGGAACAGCCTTTGAAGGAATCTTATTCAAAAGATGTGCGGCTGTTAAGAGACAGTAGCCCCATAAATAATAGGGCAAATCTGTGAAACTCAACATCGATCGGACCATATCCAATAAAGTCTGATTTCTCCTTTCAGATACACCATTGTGCTGTGGTGTACCTGGAGGAGTATATTGAGCGAGAATCCCATTCTCCTTCATATAATCCATGAACTCACCACTCATATATTCACCGCCGCGATCTGATCGAAGGCATTTATATATTTACCAGTTTGTTATTCTACTTCATTTCGGAACTCCTTGAACTTTTCAAAGGTTTCCGATTTATGTCGCATCAAATACACATAACCGTACCGTGATAAATCATCGGTAAAGGTAACGAAGTAATAATAACCACTGTGAGCAGTTTGACTTAGTGGACCACATACATCAGAATGTACGAGTTCCAGTAAGTTAGTGGCACGGTGTCCAACACCAGAAAATGGGGCTTTGGTCATCTTACCCTGAATACAGGATTCACAAGTTGGATAGGATTCAATGGTAAGATCTGATATCAAACCATTCCTAACCAATTGGGTAAGGCGTTTAACGCCAATGTGACCAAGTCTCATATGCCAAAGTTCAGTATTATTAATTACAGGTAAACTACGTTTATTAACTCCAGTACTTAATATATCTTTTGAAGTTTGCAATGTATAATGACCATGCTGGTTTGGACAACTAAGGATCTGAATATTATTTTTATCATATAAATACAAAGAACTATTCTTAATATTAATACAATAGCCTTCTGTATCTAATACAAAAAGTGATATAATATTAGCGACACATCCCGATACAAAATTACAGTCATATAACAAAAGTGTCCCATTATAAAGTTTTTCCTTTTCTCCTTCACTTGCTTTCTTTGTTTTCTTTAATGGTGTTTCTTGTAAAGTGTATTAGGTTAACTTAATGAAATGAAAATGAAAACAATTATATTAAGGCAAAAATATGCCTTGGCCGAAATTGCATATACCAAATGCAAGAAATTGTAATTTCAATTATCATTATATCAACTTGCACAAATATCTTATAAACTACTTTATTATATATTTATTTTGGTCAACAAATGCAACTAATGTCATTTACTTTAAATATCCTAATGTAAGATATTTATATTTTAATTAATTTAATCATTTAACAATTAAATAATTAATTAATTAATCAAATACAAATATATTAAATATATGTATAATATTTACATTAAATATTAAAAACATATATTCATTTAGGAAATAAGTCAAATAACTCATTTTGACTATTAATTAATGTGTATTTAAATTAATCAAGTATTAAATGTAAATACACAATAATCAAGGAAATGACTATCTAGTCTCTTTAGCATGTATCTTGCGTTTAACCATTAAACGACTTTATAAATAATCAATATTATTTATTTATGTTGCTCTAGTGCTCAACGAGTATGTTCATTATTGAGACTCTCTAGGTTCAGGTATATCCGTCACAAAATCTAATTTCGTGTCCATAATCTATCCACCCGTAGATTATGACGATCACGGATAATCTCACTGAACCATACAGGTCGAGGTCATCGCAAATGTATAATTCCTCCGTCACAGGTATCCGGATAAATCCCAGAGATATAGATGTAAACGTCAAATCTCTATCGGGATTATCCAGTCGACTATTCTATTAGCAATATCAAAAGAATGTTTAGAACTAGCTTCTAAAATTTACCACGGGCCCATGGTTTTATCTGATTGCTAATCATATGGACTACCTATGCTCTGATACACAGAACTGACGGATCCTATCTTGATACACATAGGACACTCTGAGGATCTGTCCACACCCAACGAACAGGCGGAGGTCTGATCTAAATAGATCGGTGACGTGACTGCCGTCTAAGTGTAGAAGATGTCTCATGTGCCCACAATGGCATCTCAAGTCTAAGAATCACAAGTGCTACTCAACCCAAGAAGATTCTTATTGACGCTGGTGTACCATCTATTAAGAGTCTTCGGTGAGTCGTTCAGTGTTTATCCGCTATAAACACCTACACGTCTATACTAGTCTCCAAGACTAATGGTTCATTGAGAAACCATTGGAATCATATTTTCCAGTATACGACATGTACCGGTCTCAACGGGTTTACTATACTGACCAAGTAGTGTAAACCTTGACCAGGAACTGTCTGAGAATGACAACGTCATGATACTTCTCAATGTCCGTTGCGACGCTTTTGCAACTGTATCATGACTAATCATTCTCGGGTCATTACGTCTTTACCATAAAGAAATATAGATTATATTATAGAAACTGCATATATTATTCATAATAATAATGTTTTACAGAAGTATTTAACAGAAATACAATCGGGAATTGGCGCTCTGAGCACCAACCCCAACAGCTGGTGGAACAGATAGCCTCGGTGGAACGAATCAAGCCCCGAACTGATGGAACAATTGAGAATTAATCGAGAGGGAATAAAATTCAACCTCTGAGGCTCCGTAGATACCGGTGCAGGCGTCCCTTTACCGGACATCAGTAAAAACAAAAAATGGAAACAAGGTTAGTACTCTGGAGGTGACTTAGCACATACTCCACACATACCCAAAAAATAACCATTCGGGTGCCCCGAGGCAGCGTCCTGCCTGGTGCTTCCCAAAACATAATTTTAAACCTCACAATTCAGCATCCCGGCTAGCCGGGCTACGGATCAGTGAGCGACCAAAGCCATGAGGGCAGAAACCTCCTCATGCTGGGCGGCTCTAGAGTCTGCAAACGCTATGAGGGTAGAAACCTCCCCATGTTATGCTTCTCCTTATCCGAGGCGGTTAGACAGATAACTCACGAGGGAAGAAACCTCCATCTGTTTCCATCTTTGGGTGGTACAGAAGCTCGGTTAGGCAGATAACTCACGGGGGAAAAAACCTCACCATGTTCGCCATCCCGATGTGGTGCAGTCATGGTTAGGCAGATAACTCACGGGGGAAGAAACATCCCCGTGTTCGCCATCCCGGAGGTGGTACAGAAGCTCGGTTAGGTAGATAACTCACAGGGGGAAAAAACCTCCCCGTGTTCACCATCACGATGTAGTTCCTCAAAAATGCGAGCCATGGGGTATTAACATTCCGGCCTTGGGGGTTTGATAATGACACCCAGGGTTGGCGTGCCACGATGGGTTCGCGCTTTTCCCACATGCACCTCATCCCTTGATGCATTTTGGATCCTCAAAGGTGAAAAGATCCAAGTCGGAACATTTCCACCCGTGGGTTTGATAGTTACACACGAGATTGGCGTGCCACAGGCTTGGTGCCCTTCCCAGCTACTGAGCACCCATTCGCATCGAGCACATCCCAGAAATATCGAACATGGCTTTCTCATTTAATTATTAAACAAGTAATGTGAACAAGTTTTTAAATTCAAAAGAGAGAGTCATAATCATATTCATGGGACCTACTGCCCTTTTTACAACTCTTTGCGAGTCATTTCAAGAGAGGCTTTTACAATACGTTTCTGGTTCTTGTCTGGTAATTTCGAGGATTCTGCGGCTTAAAGAAGAGATCTACTGGAAGTACTTCCTCAGCATCTCGGCGTTCCAGGGCTTCTTGAGCCGGACATCATCCAATTGTTCCAAAAGATAAGTACCCGATCTTACTATCTCCACCACTCTGTACGGCCCTTCCCATTTGGCACCCAACGAGCCTTTTTTAGGTTTTCGGGAATTCAACGTAACCCTCCTCAAAACCAAATCTCTAGGAAGGAAGGACCGAGTCTAAACCTTCTTGTTGTATAAGCGGGCCATTCTCTGCTGATAGACGGCCACTCTTACAGCTGACTTCTCCCATTTTTCTTCAATTAGATCGAGGTGGTTCTTGACGAGCTCTTCGTTTTGCTCGGTCTCAAAATACTGGACCCTGTGGGTGGTCATCCCGATCTCTGCTGGAATAACTGTTTCACAACCATAGGCCAAAGAAAATGGAGTTTCCCTTGTGAAGTCCTTGTAGGTTGTCTGATGTGCCCACAATACTTCTGGTAGCTCTTCGACCCACAGACCCTTACAAGATCCGAGCATGTCCTTCAGATTTTCCTTAATATTTTGTTGGCCGCCTCGATCTGCCCATTAGACTTGGGATGAGCAGGTGACATGAATTTCAAGGTGATTTGGAGGTCTTCACAGAGCTTCCTGAAACCTTTGATGTCGAATTGCTTCCCATTATCAGTGATGATGGCCCGGGGGATTCCAAACCTGTAGATAATATTCTTCTTCACAAAGTGCATCGCCTTCTTCTCCGTGATTGTAGATAGGGGTTCGGCCTCTACCCACTGGTGAAATAGTCAATGGCAACGATAGCGTACTTGGCTTGTCCTCGCCCTGCTAGCATTGGCCCAATGATGTCTAGCCCTGACCGGCGTAAACACACACGTATAACGCAAGCGCACGTATCGTTCAAGTAGTATAAAATTATCGATCCCACGAGGACTTAATTCCTACTGTTGTTATTAATTGTTGAATCTATTTATTTCCATATATCTAATTATAGGGAGAAAAGATTGATTGCATGATTGATTTGGTTGATTGTAGATTTGCTAAATAAATAAATAAAAAGACAAAAGAAAATACTAAGGAAAATAACAAAAGACACAAAGATGTAGGGTTGTGAATCATTCTAATATCTCTTAAAAGATGAAGTGATTATTTTATGTTTGTGTAATAAATTAGTTTACTAACCTGGAACACTAAATTATGCAAAAGCCTATGTCGATGGTCAGACGCAAATACCCAGTTAACCCAATTGAACCATATGTCTATGTCAACCAAATTATCTGGATTCATTAAGTTTAAGTTCCAATTATGGCTACCCCCGCCCGACAGGTATATGTCTATCCTGTAAGGAAATCTATTAAAGGGTTATCTATCCTCAAGGAAGATCGTGGGCTATTAAGTCTAAGGCTGAAACCTAAAATCCCTATGTCTAGTTCATTTTAGATTTACCACATCAATCTTATTGGTGATCAGACAACAAGAAGCATTAAGCTTAAGACTTAATAAGTAAACCTTTAAATTACCCAAACTATAAAATAACCCCTTATAAACCGGTGATATTAGAATTCATCACAACCCCAGATAACTAACACATAACTAGGGCTAGTAAAAACTTAAAAGTAAAAGACATAAAGTAAAAATGCTGAAAAGTAAAAGACATAAAGTAAAAGCTGAAAAGTAAAATAAAATAAAATGCTATGGTAAAAGGAATTACTTTTACTACTACTAATTTAGATATCTCCCATAAAATAATATATAAACTTGTGATAATATTACCAACCGACCAGTCTGGCGGTATCCTGATTAAGTCAAATTAAGTCCAACCAGCCATTAAGGCGGTAATATTTGTCCATAAACCAGCCATAAAGGCGGAACCAAAATTAAATTACCAACCGACCAATCTGGCGGTATCCTTGATTAGTCAGGTTTAAACCAGATTAAAATTAATTTACCACTCGACCAATATAGCGGTATCCTTTTTAAGTCAATATTTTAAATAGTGAATATATTATTTTTAAGGGAGATTAATCTAAATAGTAACAGTAAAAGAATTACCTTTCACCCTAGCTAGGGAAGTTACCTCCTCATAGTGAATAGTAAAAACTGTAAAAAGTAAAAAGTAAAAAGTAAATTACTATTATTACAAAACGTAATTAAAATTATTTACAAAACTAAAATTAAAAAACTAAAAACTTAAAGAAACTAGAGAGAGAAACTCTCTATTTACATCAAAGATATGAGAGAGAGTGGTGTATCTAAAACTGAAATCTCGAGCTCAATTTATAGACCACGGTAGGCTTCCAGTGTCGCGACGCCAAGGGCTTGGGCGTTGCGACGCCAGCTGCTTTTGGCGTGGCTTGCTAAGGCTTTGACACGTGGCAATTCGGATAAGAAGATAGGGCGACACGTGGCGAGGCGGCTAAGAGCTCAATTATTATGCTGACGTGGCGATGATGTGGCAAGGCGGCTGAGATCAATTGTCGGCACCGTAGGATTGTGACACATGTCACGCTGTGATTGGTTGATGATGATGTGGTATGTTGACTCAGTTGACGTGGATGATGACCTGGCAAGACGCGTGGCATAGTTGACTCGTTGACCGGATGGCGTTGCGACGTAGGATGACACGTGGCACGGCGCACGTTAGCAGATCGGCTGTGATGGTGACACGTGGCACGACGCACGTTAGCAAAGTCAAACTTCTCAAATTCTGACCCGTTGACCCGGCGCACGTTAGCAGCTCTGGTGCATATTAGGCGTCGCGACGCGCCCAAATTACCAAAATGGCATTTTCCTAATTTTCACTGTTTTGGTCCAAATCACCTCCAGAATGTCCTGAAACTTTATTTATCTACAAAATAACACAAAACACATCAAAATATTCACAAAACTCAAGAAACTATACAAAATATTAAGTTAAATGAGTGGGAAATAGTGATAGATTTACCACTCATCAAACCCCCAAACCTAACATTTTGCTAGTCCTCGAGCAAAACATAAAATAAAATAACATTTTAACTAAGCCACTTTCGTAGGGATCACGGTTGCATTTAGCATATGCAACAAGCTTTTAAACCCCTAGGTGTCCCTAGTGGACGAGTTGTAGTCTCGTGAGGGTTTACAGCAATGATACCCACAAACTTTTTACAAAAGTAAAAAGGTTGTAAAACTAATGCACACAAAAGCAAAAAGACAAGCGAAAAGAGAATAAAGATGTTAGTGACTAATCAGGTGAAACTTCTACTTCAAGTTACTAGTTGTTTTGTTTCTTTCTAAATTACTGAATAAGTAAATTCTCCGAATATATTTGTCATTCTTCATATACACAGCCAACATAATATTAAACAACTCATTTTTGCCCACAACAGTCATAAATGTAGTTGATAAGAAGTAATATTTTTGCCTAAAGTTTTATCAGAATTCACACCTTTTTGCAGCAATGGAATAATTTTTCTCATTTTTTCTGATTTTTTCTTTGATTTTTCTCTATTTTTTATTTATATACAATATCTTCCATCTATGTAGCGAGTGTTGGGTCGGTGGCTCCCAAACCAGTTGGCTTTAGGGCACCAGGTGTTAAGATACCCCTACGGACTTAATTGCTCAGACTTCAGATATATATATTTTTACAGCATCTTTGATCAATGTAGCGAGCTTTTGGCCAGTGACTCCCAAACCAGTTGGTTTTAGGGCACTAGGTGTTAAAACACCCTTACAGACTTAATAACTCGGATCTCATATTTTTTTTTTTACTCCATCACTTTTTTTTGAGATGCTTCCTCCGATTAAACTAGAGCACTGAATATTACAAACTTTTCAATTTTAGCTCATGTCCGTATGTTTCCATGTATGTTGATAATACCTGCCAACTGAGCATATGAAGATCCATTTTAGTCAGTATTATGGAGGAAAAATTAAAAAAATCATTTAAAAGGAAATAAACAAAAATTAACTTGTTTCAAAAATGGTTTGAGATACGTCTCAGGAGTGAAAACTCCTTACTCAGCCATCTCTTACCAAATTCACCTTTTTAGTCAAAATAAAAACACAAAAACACAAAATATTTTTGTAATTTTGAAAATTTTTCAAATTTTTTTGTATTTTTCGAAAAATTTTGGACTAAAAATAAAAACAACTCACAAACTAAAAACAAGGTACTGATCAACTAATCCCTCCCCTAAACCTAAATGAGACATTGTCCTCAATTTC
>SKCR01054320.1:0-29409 GCA_019454045.1 Zanthoxylum bungeanum | reverse complement strand
GAGCTTTATATGATGTTTTCCAAACTTGACTCATTAAAAAAATATTGGGATCGAGCTCGACTTGAATTCAATTACTAAACGATTCGGCTCGACTCGAGCTCAATTAATTTAAAAAAAAATTCATTTTTATTTTTTATTTACTTCATTAAATTTTAAATAATTTCTTTATAAAATTTAAATATTTTTGACCTCTCCCTCCCTCCTCTCTCTATATATAGAGAGAGTCAAGTTGTGTCTTTACAATCCAATTCTAATCTATTTCAAATAGTAATGATGAGTAAAAAATAAGTTGGGTTGAACTTTTGCGAGTGGACTTGTTTAATAATCAAGCTATTATTTTCAAATTCAAGTAGCTCATTTATTAAATAAATTGATCTCCAACCAAGACAAATGCGAGTCGAACTCGAACTGTTCATGAATGATTCGGTTCATTTACAACCATAACTGATGATTGACAATGTGACTGAGATAACTAATGTGATGAAGGTCGGTAATATGATTGAGGTCATAATTATGGATGTGCTCACTGGGTCGGTAATGTGACTAGGGTAATTAATGTGACTAGAGGTAAGCAATGTAACTGAGAGACATATAACACAACTTTCTTTCACCAATGAGATTGAGGTAAAAATATGACTATGACTGAGATCAATGTAAAGTATGTGCGGCACAATCACTTTGGGGATAATTTCAACCTTACGTAAGTTTGATTTTGAAAGAGATTTTTTTTTTAATGAAAACTGTAGGTATGTATGTCAAATATATATATATTTTTAAAGATTATGATTTGAGGTCGGGGTGAAAGAGGTATGAGGATATAAAAATGGCTAATTTGAAATCATCATTGTCTTATAAATGTGGTCATTTTTTACTATTTTTTTCAAAACATATCGACAACTGGTCTTATTTTAAAGCTTATGATTTGTATATCGATAATATGTAATTTTTCATAGATCACTTTATAATTTGAGAGATATTTATATTTTAAATAAAAAAGTTTTTAAAAAATAAACACGCCCCATTACAAGCGCTTGGGGTGTATGTGTTTTTTAATTTATTGTATCTTTTAGTAATTTTATTATAATATATATATATATATATAAGTTAAATATTTTTAAGTATCCTCATCGCGCCACGTGACGACTCACTATTAAATTATAAAATTAAATTAATAAATCAATTAAATAAAAAATTATTATAATAAAAATACATATTATAATTTTATAAGATTAAGAAAACATATTATATTATCCTATTAAAATAATAAATACTATTACATTATAAAATTAAATTAATAATCTAAAAATAAAAACCTTATTATAATAAAAAAATATAATATACCACCTTATTAAAATAAGAAATACTATTAAATTATAAAATTAAATAAATAAATCTATTAAATAAAAAAACCTATTACAATAAAAATATACATTATAATTTTATAAAAACTATATTATAATAAGAAAACATACTATATTATTCTATTAAAAAAATATTACTAAGTTATAAAATTAAATTAATAAATCTATAGTAACAACCTTATTATAACAAGAAAATATATTATACTATCCAATAACTTTTTGAATAATATCACAGATAATCCAAATATATAAATATAAATATATCTGTGTGTGTATATAAGTTAAATATTTTAAAACTTTCTCATTGCGTCATGTGGTATCTAATCTATGCAATTATTATTTTTAATTAAATTATAAAATTAAAATATCCATAAAATTATTATTACTATAAAATAAAAATAATAAATTATTAAAATAAGAAATCTATTATGATATAAAAATATAATCTCCTAATAAAATAAGAAACCTATTACTTTAATAAATTAATATTGTAATTTATTACTTTTAAAAATTAAAATGTTAATCTATTAAAATAAGAAACTTATTACAATAAGAAAACATATTATAATCTCTAATTAAAATAAAAATATACGTAGCACATAATTGCTATAATTAATTTTTTTTATTAAATTATAAAATTAAAATAATAAATTATTAGAATAAGAAACCTATTATAATATAAAATAAAATCTCATATTTATTATTAAATTATAAAAAAAAATTTAATTTTTTTAATTATTAAATTATAAAATTAATATAAGAAACCTATTACAATATAAGAACATAATCTCCTCTTAAAATAAGAAACCTATTAATTTAATTAATTAATATTATAATTTAGTATTTTTAAATTATAAAATTAAAATGATAAACTATTAAAATAAGAAACCTATTATAATGAGAAAACATATTATAATCTCCCATTGAAATTTTAAAAAAACGTATGTGGCACCTAATATATAATTAATTTTCTATTATTAAATTATTAAAATAAGAAATCTATAACAATATTAAAAAAAATCGCATATTTTTTATTAAATTATAAAATTAAAATAATAAATTATTAAAATAAGAGACCTATTACAATATAAAACATAATTTCTTATTAAAATAAGAAAACTAAATAGCAGTCGTTCATAAAACCTTACCATTTTTTTATTTCCGGTCTATTGTTGATTGTTGTTTGTTATTTTACTTTAAATTATCTCTATAAGTTTTTTCATGATCTTTTTATTATTTGTTATGCTTAAGGATGCAGACTATAACCATTAGTTCTTGCATAGTTAATCAATACTTTAAATTATTACTATACTTTTTTTAAACTTTTTATTATTTGTTATGCTCCAGCATGCAGACTCTAACTATTAGTCATTAGAAAGTGAATCTGGATTGATAAAGATTTGAAATTATATATAATAAAAAAAAAAATTTAAGCTTAAATTGAATAAATTACATTTAATTTCATTATAATTCATACAAAAAAAATTAAGTATTTTAAAAGTTATTTATAACTAGGGATATGATTTCAAATTAGAGATATAGAGGATAGAGAAACTCTAATGTGAATAATAAATATTATTTGATAATTGCGAGACAAACGAACATGATATATATATTAAATATAAATTTATCAAATTATCTCATTTAAATTATAAAATCGATGTGATCTGAAATATTTATAAGATCAATACCTAAAATAACATTATGTTTCTTTTATGATATGAAATTATAGTTAAAGATATGTTTAACCCGCACAAAATGCGGACCTTATGCTAGTATAAATAAATATAAATTTTTAAATTTTCCTTGAATTAATAGGAAAACTTATTTCCTAATTAGATTTTTTAATAAAAGCCCCATGAATACATCGTGTTGATGGCATTATCAATTTTCACGCAAATAATTCAAGTTTCATGCACAGAGACCATACGAAAGTGACAGAACGAGAAATTGATACTCTATCAATGCCCTAGAAGAAATTGACCAGAAGTATATAATTTTTGGACCAAATAGAATGTGACAATGGGATTATACATATTTTACCTCTCATTCATCTTGTTATTTGTTTTTATTTTAGAATCACATGGATAGGATGAAAGTTAATCCAACTATTTCAAGAATATAATGGTTAGAGATAATAACAAAAGGTCCTTCAGGTTTTACAAAATATAAAATAAGAACACGATCTGTTCATTTGTATTAAGTAAGCCCCTGTCCCAAATTGAATCTACTGAAAGACCTTTAATTTGGTGTTAGGCTACATATACTTTTGCAATATGATGCTCGAAATTCTAAGAATAATTACCCATATATTTTATTTACATTCAATTTTTATAACTTTAACTATCATATAAACCATTATCATATTTGTTCGTTGCTTTGTGAATGTACTTTCTGCCCACCGTCATATGAGTTTGAATAATAATAGATAATAAAGAATTTTGGTTAGTGTCTGAGAATTTTGAATAAACTTAACAAAATTTGTGAATAAGATTGCTCATTCTAACTCAATATCAACCAAAATGAGGTGTTGGATGTTATACTCATCAAGTGAATGATGAATTTCATAATTTCCAATGCAATTATAAATGGGATATATTGATGAATAAGGTGTCGTAACTTTTTGTGGATGATGAATTTTCTTAAATTGATTAATTAATCAACCAATTTTCTTTTAATATAGCTTCCCTCGGTTACGCCGCCATGGTTAAAAAACAAAACAAATTGATTAATTAATGCCACCTTATTAAGAATTACAAGTTTTAAAATTATATTATGCACCACATTGTTCATGTGTCTTTCTCATAAAATTTTGAAATTCATATATACCTTTCGAAATAGATCAATTATTAAGTCAGCAAATAGTTATAAAACATGTGTGATTTGATTGAACAATTTTATTGGGACCGTGTAAAACTTTCTCCTATTACAATGCATGATAATGTTATCTTGATAAGGATAGCTTAGACCTTAGTTGCTTTAATCTCTTGAAAATAAAAAGTCTAATTCAAGTTTTGAGAAATGATAAGGTTAAGAATTGAGATACAAATTAAATATGAGCTGACTGATATACAAAATAAACATAATGGGTGATTCAAAAATTGTTCACTAAAGGTCTTTCAAGAAAAAGGAAATGTTTGAACATGTTGATCTCTCAAGATTTTTTTTTTTTTAAAAAAACCTACATTTTGATTGTATTTAATCAAAATTAATACTCATTTCTTTTCTTTGTTTAGAAGGTAATTAATACTCAATATACCACACTTAATTACTTATCAACAAATAATGAGAGATTCACGGATCTTGATTCTTGATTATATTTATTTGTTTATGATATATGCCTAACCATAATCTACTTACAATTATTTTATATTTGCTTAAATGTAAAACTTCTCATTAGTGGAAATTGTTATTTTTATTTATTTTGTCGAGGAAGGAGAAAGATGAAGAAGTCAATGTCGATGATGAATGTGTAAGCGATATTATACTTAATGAAAGATTTTGATGATGCAACGTTAGCGGTTTTGACGTGTATTCGAGAGTATTAAAAAAAGATGTCGAAGCATATTGGATGTGAATACTCAAACATCAAATAAAGATATCTAGTGTAGTCTTATAGCTTAGAGCTCTCAATGTAATTGAGTTGATAATTTAAGTATTTTAAGCTCATAACACTCATACACATTCATATAGATGCATTATGGTCATATGCAAAATATTTTTAAATCTTCAAATCCTGAGTTTCTGCACTGTGATGGGCATACTGGTCTCTGATACCGACATACCAGTTGTCACGACCCCCTCCCTAGAGTGGACTCAACCCTAGAAAGGGGTTCCCGAACCACTTCAGCTCGAGCACTTACATGTCATGCAACTGAACCGGAATTGCAAAGAAAATAATATTCCACAAAATGCAATTCAATAAACTTCAAATAAATGTTTACATCAAAGGTATGTGAAAACATGAAATTTGACCTAAATCTCCTATCTCAAAAGCCAAAAAAAATGTCTGGACCAACCCGACTGGCGGTTGTGGTAAACGAGTCAAATCCTGGTACTGATACTGCTACTTTTGCGTTGGCAAACTACCTGGGATGTTTGGGAAATGGGGGGGAGTGAGCTTAAAGAGCTCAGTAAGTAAAAAAACTCATACTCTCAATATGACCTCACCAAAAAATATATATAATAATAATATTTGAAAACAACAATTGTTATATAAAGACTATCTTAGAAAAATATACTCATAATAAAACCTCTCAATCAAAAAAGATTTGCTAGCCAGATCCGGTATAATAATGGATTGAAACCATTGGGAGGGTATCAACATCTCACCTTCCAAGGTTTCCCACTATATAATCCCGCATAAATATGCAAGAGGGGGACTGAACCACACGCCTATGCTAACCTCGTATAATCTCGCATCTTCGACCACTATTATACGAAATCCGACAGCATAACAATAATAATACACAACATCCAATACAACACACCTCATCACATTCCATCCATCCATCTCATCTCAAAGTCACAGAGTAGTCAAACACTTCGGGTCATAATACAAACATACAATTATACTAAAAATTTGTATTCACAATTTATGTTCTAATGTTATCAATTACTCAACATAATTTCCAAACATATGTGTATAAATATATTTATACACATATTAGGTAAACTCATATATCAAACATCAATCAATAAATATTTATATTAAGGAAATCATCGTGTTTTGTACTTATCTCAATCCACGCAATCTCTCTATATCTATATGTCCTCGCTAAAATCTGGAAAAATTATAAAATTACGATCAGGTCCATATATTTTACTAAAATTATGATTTTACCCCTAAACTTTCCAAATTTATAATTTAACCTCAATACTCTCCAACATTATCAATTTAGTCCTATAACTCTTAGTTATCACCTATTACTCCATAAAAGTCAGAATTTACAGATTTGTGCCCCTAAACATGCCAATTTAAGAATAAGTCTAAGACTCTCAAAATAATACATTTACACCCCTAAAACTGTAAAATATAACGTACCGAGCTCCAACGACTTCAAAATTCCACAACGAGATGGTCAACAGACAGTACACGTCACCAGGATCACAACGACGGTGGTGGTAATGATGGATGCTCGGTGATCACCAACGAACGATCGAACGATGTTAACTCTCATTTTTGGCTCATTTCACGACAACTGAAGGTCCGATTTGGGCAAACGAAGTATCCAACCTGCGTATCTCGACGAGGGAAAGATTCTTATCCTGAAGGTGTTGTGCACGCACGACGGCGCGCGGAGCAGTGAAACGGCGGCGCGTGGGTGGCGCATGAGGGCGCGTACGAAGGAGTTTGGCTGTCGGACCAGCGGCGCTGTGTTCATCTCGTCGAGAGGATTCTCCTGGAGTTGTCACTCACTGGAAAATATGGCCGAAAGATGACGAACGAGCCTATTTCTCCCTACTGTCCACACTTTCTTTCTCTACTATATCTGTATTTTCTCTCTGTACGGGTCTATTTCTCTCTCTAATTGCTCACTAGTCTCTGGAAATAAATCCAACACACTGCTCACTTTCTATTTGATTCACACCATGCACACACTAAAGGCAAAAATTAGGGTTGGTTTATTTTTAAATAGGAAGGGTGGTTGAGTTTTATAAGGAGAGTGTGTGTGTGGTTGCTGGTTTTGAGGGGAAATAGAGAGAAGTGGGGATGAAGGAGTGTGAGAGATAAAGTAATTCAACAATTCATTTTTCAAATAAAAATATAAGAGAGACTTGGTCTCACACCAGTGTCCATGATCTACATTGGACAATTTTGCATGCTCTCAGAAACTGGGCTACTTCATACAGGTATACTATATCGGTCAGTCTGGAGTTTGCATAGTTACTAGAACCGGGACGGATCATACTGGTCCCCATACCGGTTAGCTATCGGCATATCAGCCACCATATTCGTCAGTAATCTGGTTGGTTAGCGCTTTAATCCTAAACGATCATATTCATATAGCCGTTTAAATTATAGGACCGACATACTTGTCTTAGGACAGATAGTTGGGGGCAGTTTTCACATTCACTATATATTGAGCCATAATTTCATTTTTGCTAAGTTTTTTACACCTTTTAACATTTCTTTGAAAGAAAAACAGTGAGTTTTAACAATCTTCTTTATCATACACTCTTCTAATCATTAAAGCTCACCACATATATATATCATATCATTTAGTGATCTTGTAATTACTTGGGTTAGTAACTCACACTCTTAATATTCTTTATTTTTTTAGAGTACCCAAGTTGAATTGTAAATATGTCATTTTCAAACACTTATGGTTGTGGAAATACCTTGTTGAGTGAGTATAGTTAAAAATGTGATTTGGTTGTAAAAGATTTGAGAGAGAACTTAGAAGATAAAAATCTTGTTTAAAGGTTTGGAGTGAATCCAAAGGACAGAACTCTTGGTTGTGAGTGAGCCACGAAAAACTCATAGTGTAAAGTGTGGAATCCTTTTGGATAGTGGAAAGCTTCAAGCACGGCTTAAAGGAGTTGACGTAGGCATTGTTGGCCGAACCACTATAAATCCGATGTCAATTTCTCTAACCCTATCTCTTTAATTTATTACAAGCATTTTATTAGATTTTCATAATATATAGCATAGTTTATCATTGATAAAATTAATTTTTGGTTGTATTAATTGTAGAAATTGAAATCTCTACTTAATCGATAAAATATACCATTAAATAGCTTAAAATCGTAAAGAATTTCTACTTCCATAGTATTTGGCCAACACCAAATTCACCCCCTCTTGGGTATATAGAGATTATTGTTTGAGTGTGCTTGTAGGTAATTTCAATTTTTATCAAAGCCATGTATTCTCAACAAAGACTTAATCGTTAGAGAATATATCATAACCTTTACAGGTTACACAACAAACCTTGCGAGGGATTTTCGACAAATAGACTTTCATTCTACATCGGAACCAATTACAACTATATGAATATGAACATGTTGACTACCTCATTGTCGTTTATGTGGAATCTTTCAATGCCAATGAGGAAAGATAACAACAATGTGAAATTTCCAAAAGTGCAATTCCAATGGACATATGAAGATTACATGGAAACCTCCAAGAATTCAAAGGCTCTCAATCATTTACTTTGTGCTATTGATCGGAGCCAAATCAACAAACTTCCGAAATTTGAAAATACATATGAATTATGGAAGTCATTGGAAATGGTCGATGAGGGCACTAGTCAAGTTAATGAGTCAAAGATCAACCGGTTCATATGCGAATTGGATAGCTTCAATATGGAAGCCGATGAAAATATTGAGAAGATGATTTCAGGATTCACCATGATTATAAATCAACTAAGTGTTTTAGGAAAAAGTATTAGTACAAGTGATCAAGTAAAGAAGATCATCCATCAAAGATTCTAATAATATGAACACTTTGAAGTTGGATGATTTGGTGGGAAAAATGATAGAATTTGAGATGGAGATAGAGAAGGATTTAAAGGGAAAAAAAGAATAGCGCTTAAGTCATTTTTGAGAAAAGCGGATTGTAGGCACTGCATTTTTGCATATTAACCCGATGAGGAGTCTTATTTGGAGACAACTACCTTTTGAGTCACGGAAGCCGCGGGAAACGGATATCGGAAGGGGAAATTCAGAATAAACAAGCTCACTGTCTTCGTTAGTGCTGCGTTCGTTACTTCGTTCGAACGGGAAACAGATTGCGGGCGTTCGTGTCGCGTTCGAGGACGCGTTCGAACGGTGTCGGTAATTCTGGTTTTGCTACTAGCCTCACACTCAGCCATTTAGCTCCCCAAAGCCCATAAAACACATCCCAAATTAAATAAATAAATATTAACTTAAATATTAAACATTAAATAAAATATTTAAACCAATTAAATAATTAAATAAAACATATACCAAACATAAAATAAACAATTACCAACTTAAACTAAAATCATGCCTAAATTAAACAAATCACATACTAAATCAAAATATAATCATGCCTAATTAAAATCAATCAACCAATTATATTCCCAATCTAATAAGATACTTACCAATATAAAATATTTGTATTCCTAAACCAACACAAATTAAATATTCAACCTTCCCTATCTAGCCAAGATTTGTCCCCCCTCAATCTTTGACTTCCCTTAACCAAACCAAATCAAATCCCTTTCCTTGTCAAGCCCAACCCTTTGCCTATAAAAAGAACCCTTCACCAACCTTCTCAACCCTAGTCCATAGCTAGCTCATACACACAAAACACACACAACTCACACAAAATCACAAGAGAAAAGAAAACACTTGACATATACACAGAAAGAGAACAAAAGAGCCCCAACTATCTCCTCCATAGCCAAAACCACCTCCGTAAACCCCCCACACATCACCGAAACAGCCACCCACACAGCAGCCCTCCACCATCGAAAATTACCACAAAAACCACAATGTATTACACACCCAAACAACCTCTTAAATCGCCCAAACAGCAGCCCAAATCCTTAAAAAACAGTAACATAAAAAAACTGCATAGATAATCCTAAAAATAATCACATTTAATTGCACTAAGAACCCACACAAACTTGGAATAGTTCATTGAAAATGTTAAAACAAGCGGCCCGTGCAGTGAGCAGCAAGACCGAGGCCAAATAGGAGCAGAACGGAGTTCGAACCGCAAGCAAAACAGCAAGGCAGTGAGCTAGGACGCTGAACCAGTGAACCAGAAAAGTTGCGGAGCTTTACCCCCCTTTTCGATATTCGTGGAACGCGAGTCCGAGAGACAGCTTAAAAGGTTAGACCTGAGGGTATCTTTCACACTTGTTTTCCTTTTCCGCATTATTTATTAAGTATTACTTGTATGATTGTAATGTTGAAATGCGTGTTGTGGTCTTTGAGTAGATAAATATGCATGAATTAATTATGAGATGTAATATGTTGTGGGTATTGGATGAATGTGAGATGTGTCAACTCTCACGGTATATCGGATGGAAACCCGGACATAAATTTCATAGCCGATTCCGAATGGACGGTAATATGATCTGTACTCGGGCCACAATTCCACGTACCGCTTGAGTAAACGGCACCATCTCTCTTTCGTTGTGTTGCTTTTGTTTATTTAGTTTTCTTTACTTGAATTCAATATGTTGTGCATGATTCAATCAAGCGCATGGGCTTAGTGAGTTAGTCCAAAGGTCCTCCATTTGGGAGACAAAGAGCCGAAAAGGCCACCTTTGTGACACTACTTCGCCGCGCCGGTTGATGTGTGTTCGGTTGGATGCGAGATACGTTCAATCGGGCATACTTAGTTTGATATTATTGAGTTTATCTTTTATGCATGGTTCAATCAAGCGCATGGGCTTAGTAAGTGGAATGAAAGATCCCTTATGGGGAGGGGTTAAAACCCGTTACCACGATGCTTTGCCGCGCCGGTTGATGTGTGTTCAGATTGGACGTAAGATGTGTTCAATCGGGCATACTTGGTTGATATGATTGGTTCTATTTTTGTATGTGTGATGTGACGCGCATGGGTTTAGTACGTTGGTCTAAAGGTCCTCTCTTTGAGAGATCAAGAGCCCCAAAAGGCCACCTTTACGGCAGTACTTCACCGCGCCCCTTTATTTTGTGTTTATGTATTGCATCCCATTTCATGCATCAGGTCCGTTTACGTTCGAACGCGTTTACGAACGCAACTCGAACGCGCATACATTTTGCCTTATCATGCATCAGGTCTCATTTCCGTTCGAACGCGTTAACAAACGCCATACGAACGCGAGCATTCTGTTTCGTTTCCGTTCGAACGCGTTAACAAACGCCATACGAACGCGAGCATTCTGTTTCATTTTCGTTCGAACGCGTTAACAAACGCCATACGAACGTGAGCATTCTGTTTCATTTCCGTTCGAACGCGTTTACGAACGCTACTCGAACGTGAGCATTCTGTTTCATTTCCGTTCGAACGCGTTTACGAACGCTACATGAACGTGTACACACTGAACTGAGTCTGTCTTATTATATTCATGCATAATTTCCTCTTGGTTGATCTTTCTTGTGCAAATATGTTAATATATTACAATTCATATGCTTATATCATGATAACATTTGAGTATTATTCCTTGTGGTATATCGGATGGAAACCCAGACGTAAATTCCGTAGCCGATTCCGAATGGACGGTAGTGCGGTCTGTACTTGGGCTACAATTCCACGTACCGCTTGGAAAAGTGCCCACATGTGTGCTTGTATGGTTAATATGTGTGCTTGTATGGTTAACATGTGTGCTTGTGTTTTTCCTGAATGCGATATGTAAATAAAGTTGTATGTTCGTTGCTATCTTGATATATGTAAGCATGCAATTTTAAATGTGAGATATATGTGAAAATGTGCACATAAGTTTTATTTTGCATATGAGAATTTAGAAGCATGATACTCTTGGAAATAAGTGTTACTTAAGCTTGATTAAATTATCACATAAATCCTTTCATTACAAGTGACATAAGTAAGGGACCATTCCGAACCCAACGGTTTGAGGTCTTCCCTTGCGAGGGGTGAGTGCGGCCTTAAATCTTTGTCCCGGTTCACACCGGGTGGCGACTCCATGTTATTTAATCCTTCCCAACTAGGCCGCGAGCCTAGGAACGGCGTCGCTCAGGTCCTGTGTCCTACACGGATAGTACAATCTCAAGTGATGAGGAATATGATAATGATGATGACATGGAAAAATTGACAAAGAACTTCAAGAAATTCCTCAAATCTAAAAAGCCTAAAGAAAATATCGGATGGATGAGAAGAAAGAGAAAAATCGGCCAAGGAAGTAGAAGAATGATAAAACCACATGCTATGAGTGTGAAAAACCATGTCACATAGTTGCCGATTACCCATTGAGAAGATTCAATGGAACATTCAAAAGAAGACAATGAAAGCAAATTGGAGCGATAACGACTCAAGCTCATCCGATGAAGAAAATGAAGAGATGATTAGAGATCTTACCTTTATGGCAATTGAAGATGACAATTTCTTCATTGAGAGGAATGAAGAAAATATACATGATTCCTCCGAATATGATGAATTATTTGAAACATTTAATGAATTGTATGAATTGTATAATTCACTAAGAAAAAAACATAAATTACTTAAAAATGAGCATTCTTCATTATTATATTATCATACATCAATTGTTGAGAAGAATGTAATGCATGAAAAAGAAATTGTATGCTTAAAAGATGAGATTTTAAAACTTGAAAAGAGCATGTCTAGTATATCATCTAGCTCATCTAGTTCTAGTACATGTGAGTGCAACACCTTGAAAGATGAAAATGGTGCATTAAATAAAAAAGTTGTTGATTTGCACTCAATAGTAATAAAACTCACTTTGGGAGAGAAAATTTTTAGAATGCTACTTGATTCCCAAATATGCGTATTCAATAAAGAGGGTTTGAGATATAAACCTTACAACAAACAAACTTTTTTGTAAAATTATTTTGTAAAGACATCAACCTCTTATAGATATGTTAATAGTGATGCAAATGTCACATGTCATGCATGCAATAGGAAATGACATAAGATTTATGATTGCATGTACAAGAATAAATTGAATGAATGGGTTCCCAAAGGAACCAAAATTAACCCTCATGGACCCAAGAAAAATTAGGTACTAAAATATGCTTGAAAGATTGTGTAGGTGAAGCTTTGGGAAAAGTAATCAATGAGATATGCAAATGATCCTAAAGACTCAACACAAAATGAGGAAAAAGCTCAACAAGAAGTATATCAAATGCAACTTCAAAAACGACTAAGTTTTATGAATGGTGGATTTTTCACTTGAAGACAACGGTAAAAGGTAAAATCTGGGATTACGGAAAAAATTAGTACTTTTTCCTCCACTCTACTTGAGTATGCTTAAATTTTTTACATGAATTGAACTTGATTGTAAAGCATGCTATTGATTAGACATTTTGAACTAAAATGTTTGATTTAAGTATTGATGAAACTCTTCAAGCTAATTGATAACTTGTTTGGATCATTAGAAAAGCTCAAAAATTGAAATTGAGGCAACATTATAATATTCGCCTAAATTATATGAATTGATCATATTTTTTAATCAATATTGGTATCATATTGAGTATATGGACATATATGATCATTTTGAATACTCTTTTGATATATCTTGCAATTGGTCATTGTTGGTTAAAAATGAAATGCATTGATATTGGTATAGCTTGAATGATTTTGATGATCTATACATGAATATTAAATTGTATGAAAAAAAGGGGAGAAAGTGCTAGTTGTGCAAGCTTATGAACTTTATTATTATGTTTTGAGCACATGTTGGTTTATATCTCGTTGGCCTAATTTTTGCTTCCCCATACTTTTTTCTAATGGAAAAGGGGGATAAATCATAAAAATGAGAGAAAATTTGTGATGACCTCATCCTCATACTGAGAGGGAGTATATTTGTACTAATGTATTTGTCTAAATCTTATAAAGCTATATTGAAAGACAATCATATATTAATGGGGAACTATAATCGTCAATAAATTTGGAACTCTTAAAACTCACAAGTTTTAAAGGTTGTCGTCATAAAAAAAAAGAGACTGTAAGCGCCATTGTACTTGATGAATGATTTTGATTATGCAACCCTAGCAGCTTCGATGAGCATTCACGAGCATTACAAAAAGATGTCGAAGCATTTTGGATATGAATACTCAAGCTCCAAATGAAGATATATAGTGTTGTCTTATAGTTTATGGCTCTCAATATAAGTGAGTTGATAATTTAAGTATTCTAAACTTATAGGACTCACACACATTCGTATATAGACATGCACACGATTCGATTACGATTTAAAACAGTAAACGAATCGTGTGGTTGGCGGTTTGGCTTTTGCTGAACCGTAGACTAACGATTCGCCTACGGTTCGATTGCAGTTTTGGCCAAAGCCGAACCGCAACCGAACGATAAACCAATGGTTCGGTCTACGGTTCGATTACGATTTTGGACAAAGCCGAGTCGCAACCGAATCTTAACCGGCCAAACTGCACTGTTTGATTCAGTTTAAGGTTTGATCGGTTACGATTCGGCTAAAATCAAACCGTAACCGAACCTTCGGTTTAAGATTTGAAATTGATTTTTTTAAAAAAATAAGTTAAATTATTATAAAAATAATAAAATATTAAAGATTTACTAAAGACATTGATAATTTATTTATTGTTTTGAAAAAAAGAGCTTGCACTTACATAAGCTGCTACGTATCCTCTTGGGGAGTAGATGAATCAAAGCTCACGTAGTTTTGTCACATTTTATTTTTAATAATTTACCTCATTAATATTTTATTCATCGTCATCTGGGGAAGGCGGTCTAGTTCTTGAGTTTTCGATTCTAGTTGTGTCCGTGATATCACACAAATCTTCACAAATTTCTGGTTGATTTTCTTGTTCATGACGTTCCGCTCTACACCAATCATCAAGACACGTTTGAGATTCTAACGTCTCCAGTTTCAACCTTGATCTTCTGTCATCAAGAATATTGCCACCTATACTAAATGCTTGCTCTACAGATACAGTTGAGACCGGTGTCGGTAATACCTCCCTTGCAATCACGGCCGGACATGAAACAATCATTGATGTTTTTGCCACCAATCAAGGATAAGAAATTTCTCATCTACAAAATTACTTTGGGGAAACTCGAAATTTATCATTAGATATGCATTAATTTCTGAATAAGTGGTGGTGGTATTGGTGGACTTTGATTTTTTTGCTTCGCTGCATTAACCAACTTCTACCAGTATGAAATTGTTAGGATTATCAAATTCATTGTTAGGATCATAAAAAACATTGTTAGGATCATCAAAAACATCATCAAATTCGTTGCTATTATTATTAGGTTCGGCTATTACCCCAAAAATGTCAAGACTTGTAAGGAGAAAATTATTTGAAGTTAGATAATAAACACCACTTAAAATATTCGTAGCATCATTTAAAACTTTTAAAATCTCTAAAATTTTTGAACAAACTTCCCAATGACTGTGATATAAAACTACATCATATTGATAGTGAGCAACAAATAAACATAATAAATCTTTATATTCAAAACTTTCATTTAGTAAAAAAAAGTAGAATTCCAACGAGTTGGAACATCACAATATTTTGCTTACAAAAAGTACATCATTATCTTCTAATTTTAGAATACGACCAAATTAAATTAATTACTTTTTTAATATGTACAATATTAGAGTTTAAAGATTTCAAACCATCTTGTTCACATAAATTCAAAATATGACATGCACACCGAACACGGAAAAATTACCTCCTAAATTTGGTTGGCAAATAGCTTTAAGTTCATTGATTGATGCAGTATTAGCCGATGCATGATCAAATTCAATAGTTAAATTTTTTTTCACTAATTCATATTGTTGTAAAATACTACTAATCATTATATAAATATTATGTGCGGTGTGTGCATCATCAAAAAGCCGAAATGCAATAATTCTTTTTTGAATAAACCATGAATCATCAATCCAATGACATGTCACACCCATATATGAATGTGACTACCAATGGTCACCCCATATGTCACTACAAATTGAAACACGACCTTTAAGTTTAAAAAATAATTCTCTTAAATTATTTTGACATTTTGCATACAATTCCATCATTTTTCTTTTACATGTCATCCTAGTAAAAAAGATAGTCAGAACCTCGATATCTCACTTGCGAATTTTAACAATACTTTTTATCATACACTCTCCTAATCATTAAAGCTCACCACATACATCTTCATATCATTAGTGAGCTTGGAATTACTTGGGTTAGCAACTCACACTCTTAATCTTCTTTATTCTTTGTGAGTATCTAAGTTGAATTGTAAATCTTTTATATTCAAACACTTGAGGTTATGGAGATCCCTTGTTGAGTTTCTATACTCAAAATGATGATTTGGTTGTAAAAGATTTAAGAGTGAACCTAGTAGATAAAACTCTTGTGTAAGAGTTTAGAGTGAACCTAAGGGACAAAACTCTTGGTTGTGAGTGAGTCACGAAAAAATCACGGTGTAAAGTGGGGAATCACTTTTGGATTGTGGAAAGCTTCAAGCGCGGCTTGGAGGAGTGGACGTAGGTATTGTTGGCTGAACCACTATAAATTCGATGTCAATTTCTCTAACACTATCTCTTTAATTTATTACCAGCATTATATTAAATTTCCATATTATTTATCATTGTTTGTCATTGATAAAATTAATTGTTGAATGTATTAATTGGAGAAATTGAACTTTAAACTTCATCAGTAAAATATACCATCTAAGTAGCTTAAAATCGTAAAAAAAAATTATTTCCACAATTTTTGGCCAATACCCAAATCATCACCGAATGTATAGATATGTTGTTTGAGTGTGCTGGTAGGTAATTTCATAATAGTGTGTTTATATTAGGGTTATAACATCTCAATGATTAGTAACTTTATTGCATATACGCTTTAAAAATCTAATTCAAGTCGTGAAAAAAAAAAAAGATTGATAATAGCAAAAAAATAAAAATTCAAGTGAATCAATCGATTCATATTGTTGATGCAAAATTAACCAAACGTGAAAGTTGGTGGCATTTGATTGAGATAACACTTTGCCCAAATTAATTAAGCAAGTTATTGGCTCATTATTTGTTGGATGTTACAAATTAATAAAACACTGCAGAGTCTTGCATTTTACGAGGCCTCTAGGCCAGCTACATTGTAAATTATCATCATTTCAATGAACTAATGATAATTGATGGACCCATTAATTATAATCATTTATATCTTTAACTGATTTTTTTTTTTCAGTTTAATTATCACCAGTTTCAAGCCACTGGCTGCATATCATTTTTATTTAACTGAAAACAAAAATTAAAAGTAGGAAGGCGGCCAGCCAATATAGCTACTTTTTTTTTTTTTTTTTTGATAAAAGAGGGGAGGTTTATATTAATCAAATGATTCAATGACTCATAAAATATGAGCCCAAAAAAGTTCAGCCAAACGACTATACATAATAAAAAAAAAAAAGTAATATGGGAAACATTTCTAGATAAGAACCAAGGAAAAGTTAAAGATATGTTCAAGATTTAACAGATGAAGGGAAATGAATTAAATTTGCAACAGAGAGATTGAAGTCTTAATGCTTAGAGGATAACCATCTACATATGAGCTTCTGAATTTTAAAGCGAATTGAGAGAGCTTCGCTTGATACCTTTTTAAAGATCCGATGATTTCTTTCAATCCAAATGGACTAATAAACAGCCATAAAAAATTCAAAAAAATCAAACAACTTATATTCAAGTATATGAACTCAAGAGAGTGAATGAAGTCAGATGGATTACTAGAAAAACCCAGATAAAGCCCCACCAATTGAAAAACCACGACCAAATCATCCAAGCAAACATGCATGAGAACAAAAGATGATTGGTGGATTCAATGTCATCATTGCAGAGAATACAAGAGAGAGAATTGGCATTAATGATACCTCTTCGGAAGAGGAAGTCTTTTGTTTGAATTTTTCCTTGAATGAAAAGCCAACAAAATATTTGTGCCTTTTTAGGGGCAGCACTCTTCCAAATAAATGGGAACTTCCAGATTTGAAGAGAGTTGGGATTCACAAGGGTTTCGTAACAGCAACAGACAAAAAACCATCGGGGCTGCTTAACCAGATTACCGAATCCGCAATATCAGGCTTGAGTGTGCAACTATTGATAATCTGGAAAAGTGATACCAGATCCTCATTTTCAGATGCCATTAGCTGACGTCTTCAAGGTGAAGTGGACGAGCTGGAAGTAATGAAGTCCGCAACTGAAATTTTTTATTAATTGCAATCCTAAACAGAATAGGGAAAAGTTGATAGAGATGTTGAGGACTACACCATTTATGAAGCCAAAATTGAGTTCTAAGACCATTACCAATATTGAGAGAAAGACAGTGAAACCAGAGTTCGAAGTCAGATTCTGAAGCTTAGTGATTTATGTCCCGATAGGGGACTGACAATGAGAAGATATTGGAAACCAGTCCAACAAATTACCTCCATACTTCAGAGCTGGAAGTAATGAAGTCTGCAACTGAAATTTTTTATTAATTGCAATCCTAAACAGAATAGGGAAAAGTTGATAGAGATGTTGAGGACTACACCATTTATGAAGCCAAAATTGAGTTCTAAGACCATTGCCAATATTGAGAGAAAGACAGTGAAACCAGAGTTCGAAGTCAGATTCTGAAGCTTAGTGATTTATGTCCCGATAGGGGACTGACAATGAGAAGATATTGGAAACCAGTCCAACAAATTACCTCCATACTTGTGGTAAATCAAATGCTTTTAGAGAGAGTTATTATCATCAGCGAACTTCCAAATTCATTTAAATAAAAGTGTCAGATTCATAGGGTTTAAATCCATAACCCTCAATCCTCCATATTTAAGAGGCTTCTTAATCACATCCCATTTTACTTTGCATAGAACTTTACTATCATATGACCCAGACCAAAAGAATATTCTAAGAAAGCTTTCAATTTTGCTGGAAACAGAATTTGGCATTTTGAAGACAGAGAGGAAAACCAAAGGAATGGATGAGAGAGTAAATTTTAAAAGAGTTAACCTGCCCCTGAATGACGAGAATTTATTTTTCCAGTCGCATAGACGCCTCTTTATTTTTTTAATAATCGGATCTTAAATATCACTTTTCTTAGGATTACCACCGATAGGCAGTCCCAAGTATTTGAAAGGTGTAGAAGAGTATTTATAATTCAAAAGTGTCGTCGTATTATTTGCCCATTAGAGGTCGCCATCAATACAAATAATTGAGCTTTTGTGAAAATTGACTTTGAGACCCGAAATAAGCTCAAAAATTGAAGAATCATTTTCAGATTGAGTAAGGAATCAATTTCTTTACTATAAAAGACAAGAGTGTCATCCGCGAACTGGAGATGAGTGATAACAAAATTCAACTAGCCCACCTCAATATCCATAATCAAATTAAACTTCTTTGCCTTATTAATAAGAACATTGAGACCCTTCGATGCTATAATGAAAAGAAAAAGGGAAATAGGATCATTTTGCCGAAGGCATCTACTTATGGGGAATTGGCGAGTAGGAGAGTCATTAACTAATACCGTTGTGCTAGATGTTGAAACAAATTACAAAAACCATCCTCTCCAACGTTTTCCGACGCCCATACTTTGTAATGAAAAATCAATAACATTCCTTTCGTGAAAAAATACCAATTGAAGTGGAGGGTAAAGGCCTTCTCGAAGTCTAATTTTACAAGTATACCGTTGTCGTTATGTATCTTAACCCAATTCACTACCTAATTGGCAATAAGGATACCATCTAGAATCTGTCTACCTTTAAGAAAAGCAGACTGAGTTGAACCAATTATTTCCTCTAAGACAAGCCGAATTTGGTTGGCTAGGAGTTTGGCAATGATTTTATATAAACTGTTAAGGAAAGAGACGGGACTAAATTATTTCATCGAATTCGGGTTATCAATTTTTGGGATAAGGTGATTAACGAATTATTAATACCTAATGGTAGTTTCCTATAAGTAAAAAACCCATGAACCATGGAAAAGACATCGTCGCTTATAATATCCCAAGCTTTCCTGAAAAAATTAAAGTTGAATCCATCTGGTCTTGGAGCCTTGGACTCCTCCATATCCCAAAAAACATATTTAATTTTATCACGAGAGAATGGGCTTTCTAAAGAAGAAGAAGAAATCTCGTTCAGCCTCTTATAGTTCAGATTATGGATAAGGGAATGAATGGTGGGTCTGGTAGAAAATAATGAAGAGAAAAAAGAGACAACTTCACTTTTAATGTCCTGGGGATCTGAAATCCGAGTACCATTCTTTACTAGCTAGAGAACCAAGAAAATTACGTTTGAATATGTCATTAGCAACATTGTGAAAAAATTTAGTGTTATTGTCTCCCAACTTTAACCAACAAGCTCTACTCTTCTGTTGCCAAAATGACTCTCGAGATTTTATTTAGACCAAAGTTAGAGTTTTAGAGATTCCAATCATGTAATATGATCGACTGAATGGGAGGAAAAATTAGTCTCTACTTCTATATCATCAATACTCTGTTCTAGCTTATTAATAGAATTATCCATATTACCGAAGACCAAGTGGTTCCAAATAATAAGCTTTTTCTGGAGAAGCCTCAATCGTTTTACCATTCTATTAGTATTGAAGGAAATAATGTAAATCTCTGCCACCACAGGCTAATTTGGTGAAGAAAGTTTGGGTCATCCAACCAATAATTGATAAAGCGGAAGAGACGAGGCCCCTAATTGGTCAAGGTAGAATCAAGAAGAATAAGGTTATGATCAGAAACACTTTTGGGAAAGCCCAATTGCATTGAATGCGAGAAATTACTAATTCATCTTGGATCTAATAAAAATCTATCAATTCTGTTAGCTAAGAAAGAGTTCTACCATGTAAAATTTCTACCAATTAGAGGAATATCAACTAGACCAATATCCTCAATCATTTTTGAAAATCTAATAGAACATGCTGAGAGACTTCTATGTTTGGGGTTCCTATCTGAAAGTCTAAGGACTTCATTAAAATAACCACCGATGAGAATGGGATAATTAAGAGATTGAATCATTGAAACCAAAGAATCCTACATAATTAATTGATCACTAGCACTGCACGAAGCATAGATGTTACAAATATAGCAAGGGAAGCTTGAATTTATTATCTCACTGTAAATAAGAATCCAACACGGACCCAATAATGAAGAAGATACTGAAAATAAACTTTTGTCCCAGAGAATAATCATGCCACCAGACCCATTTACAGCCACTGAACCAATGAATCCAATGTTGTGAATCACGATCATTTTAGAGTGTATTTGAGGAAAAACCGAATTGTAATTTTATTACTACAAGAATAAAATTCAAGTTTACAACTAGAAACTTAACAAAAAACCTCACACTCTCAAGCTCTCTCAAGCTCTCTACTTGGAGCTTATACACACTTTTTTTGGATTAATTTACAATGGGTGAAGGGCTCATTTTATAGTGTCCAAGACGCGTGAATAGTGTCACACGTCTTGGACACGTTTTGCCAATCATTCACAGCTTGCACACGTCTTCAGCTTCTCTGGCAAGCAAGTCAAGCTTGCTTTCGGTGCTAAGACAAGCTGTCTTCAACAAATCTCCCCCTCGGTGAAGACTTGCCCAAAATCTGAGCCGACCATTAATCACCCAAATCGGATCCTCCAAAGGATCCTCCCCTGGCTGCATCTGAATGACTGCCTACGTACCCTGAGTTGGGATCAAGCCAATCGTAGTTCTCTGTATCTGAAAAACAATCGTCATCTGAAAACTATCCCAGCTGTGTCTCTGCACAACTCTAGCTTGTCTCGGGAAACCACATTTGTTAACATGTCGGCTGGATTCTCATCTGTATGGATCTTTACTAGTCTCAGCAGTTGTTGATCCATCACCTCGCGTATCCAGTGATAGCGAATATCAATATGTTTCGTCCGGGAATGATACATTGAGTTCTTGCTCAAGTCCAGAGCACGCTGACTGTCGCAATGTATCTTGAATTCTGTCTGTTTGATCCCTAACTCTTGGAGAAACCGCTTTAGCCACAACATTTCTTTTCCTGCCTCAGCTATGGCAATGTACTCAGCTTCTGTTGTGGATAATGCTATACACCTCTGCAATCTTGACTGCCATGACACAGCTCCCCCTGCAAAAGTGTAAATGAATCCTGATGTAGATTTCCTACCATCAAGATCTCCCGCCATATCTGAATCTGTATAGCCTTCCAAGATCGGATCAGCTCCCCCGTAACACAGACGAAACTTTGTTGTACCCTTCAGGTACCTGAGAATCCATTTGACTGCTTCCCAATGTTGTTTTCCAGGATTAGAGAGAAAACGGCTCACTACACCAACTGCGTGTGCAATATCTGGCCTGGTACATACCATTGCATACATTAGGCTTCCAACAGCTGAAGAATACGGTATTGCTGACATTTCCTCTATCTCTTTCTTGGATGAGGGGCACGAACTCTTGCTCAGTTTGAAATGGTGCGCTAGCGGAATGCTGACTGGTTTGGCTTTCTGTATATCGAACCTCCTGATTACCCGTTCAATATACCTCTCCTGTGAAAGCCACAGCTTCTTATTCTGTCTGTCACGAACAATCTCCATTCCCAAAATCTGTTGAGCTGGTCCTAAGTCTTTCATGTCGAAAGCCTTGGAGAGTTCCTTCTTCAGCTGGCTAATCTTCACTGCTTCTTGTCCAACAATCAACATGTCATCTACATACAGTAGAAGAGCAACGAAATTTCCATCTGGAAACCTCTGAATGTATACACACTGATCTGCTGCAGTTCTTTTGTAGCCTTGACCCACCATGAATGAGTCGAACTTCTTGTACCACTGCCTCGGTGCTTGTTTGAGCCCGTACAAGCTCCTTTTCAGCTTGCAAACAAGGTTTTCTTTACCTGAAACCTTGAATCCTTCTGGCTGCTCCATGTAGATTTCTTCATTCAGATCACCATGAAGAAATGTTGTTTTGACATCCATCTGTTCAAGCTCCAAGTTCAATCTGGCTACCAATCCTAGGATAACTCGGATTGAAGCCATCTTTACCACCGGTGAAAAGATCTCATCAAAGTCAATCCATTTTTTCTGTAGGAATCCTTTGACCACTAGCCGAGCTTTGTGTTTCACCACTTTTCCGCTGCCATCTTTCTTGAGCTTGAATACCCATTTGTTCCTCAATGCCTTCATTCCATGTGGGAGCTTCACTATCTCATAAGTGTTGTTCTTCTGCAGAGATTCCATCTCATCCTGCATTGCGTGCAGCCATTTATCTTTGTCCTTATGAGATACTGCTTCGTTGAAGGTTTCTGGCTCCCCCTCGTCAGTAAGCAGAATGTATTCTGATCCTGAGTATCTGGCTGATGGAATCCGGCCTCTCTCGGATCTTCGTACTGAAGGTTCTGGCTGTCTGTTGTCATCTGGATCTGTGGATGACCCTGAAGCCTCTGATGGAGCAGGCTGCAGCTCCCCCTGCTCAATACCTCCTTCCTCCTCTGGTTCTGCTTCTGGTATGTCTTGCACCCCATCATCATCTGTGGCCTCTGGTGTTGGTGCTGGTGCTGTGTCTGGATTTGCATTGGCATTGTCGGCACTGGTTTTAGAGGGCATCTTAGGCTTTTCAATGTCTTCTATTGTCTGGTCTTCAAGAAACACTATATCCCTGCTTCTGATGACCTTCCTTTCCTTCGGGTCCCATAACCTGTATCCAAATTCTTCGTCTCCATAGCCTATGAAGATGCATGGAGTAGTCCTTGCATCGAGCTTCTGTCTGAGCTCCTTGGACACATGTGCAAATGCTAAACATCCAAATATTCTGAGATGAGAATATGAAGGATTCTTACCAGACCACACTTTCTCCGGAATTTCGAAGTTCAACGGTACAGATGGTGATCTGTTGATCAGGTAGCAGGCGGCACGAACAGCTTCTCCCCAGAATGGCTTTGGCAGTTTGGCCATACTGATCATGCTTCTGACTTTCTCCATAATGGTGCGGTTCATTCTTTCAGAGACACCATTGTGTTGTGGGGTGCGTGGAACAGTCCTCTCGTGTCGAATGCCGTGACTTCCGCAGTAGGCATCGAACTCCTGGAAGTGTATTCGCCTCCATTGTCTGTACGAAGGCACTTCATTTTCTTCCATGTTTCACGCTCGACCATGGCATGGAACAGTTTGAAATAGTCCAGGACCTGATCCTTTGATTTCAGAAAATACACCCATACTTTCCGAGAAGCATCATCAATAAAAGTCAGAAAATATTTGTTACCGCCTAGTGAGTTTACCTCCAAGGACCACATACATCAGAGTACACCAGACTGAGTAACTCTGATTTCTTTGTAGATGAGAAATTAAAAGAGACTCTGTGTTGCTTACCGAATAGACAGTGGTTGCAAGGATCCAGATTAGCATTTTTGGAGACGGTGATTAGATCCTTCTTTGTCAAGGTAGACATCCCTTTCACTCATGTGACCGAGTCTCTGGTGCCACAGATTCTGAGAAGCCTCTCGTTCAGCTACATTGAGGCTTTCTGCACAATCTTCACATGAGTCTTGTATAAGGTTCCACATATGTGTCCTCGGGCGATGACCATGGAACCTTTTATCATCCTCCAAGTGCCGTTGCTGAAGTGGCTAGCATAGCCCTGTTTGTCAAGGGCTACCCCCGAGAGTAAGTTGAGCCGAAGTTCTGGAACATGTCTGACCTCCTTCAGGGTTACTGTATACCCTGCATTTGTCCGCAACTGTATTTTACCAATTCCCACTATCTGAGAAGAACTGGTATTCCCCATCTTCACTGCTCCAAAGTCTCCTGCTTTGTATGTTGTGAAGAAATCTCTGTGAGGAGTGACGTGGTAGGATGCTGCAGTATCTACCACCCACTCGACATCCTGAGTTGCGGTGTGAAGGCATGCTTCTTCCTGGCCGGAGCATATAGCTACATCTACAGTGGTAACTACTAGTGTCTCCGCATCATTCTTCTTCGGCTGGTTATTGCCTTGTCCCTGCTCCCGTTGCAGTTTCCGGCAATTTTTCTTCAAGTGGCCTTCTATGCCACAGTGGAAGCACTTGTATGTCTTTTTCCCGTCCTTGGATCTGCCCCTGCTTTTGCTTCTGCCTCTCCTCCCACATTGATGTTTCTCATGTTGTCTTCCTCGCTGCTCCGTGACAAGGGCTTATGTTTGATCTGAGCCCACATCTTTTCTTCTGGCTTCTTCATTTGACAGGGCATCCTTTACCATAGACATGGTAACTTTACCTCCTGGAGCTGAGTTGCTGAGAGTAACCACCAGAGTCTCCCAGCTATCAGGAAGAGAACTGAGTAGCAAGAGGGCTTGAACTTCGTCTGCCAGTTGCATGTCTACTGCAGATAATTGGTTCACCAGGCTTTGGAATTCGTTGGTATGTTCTGCAACGGAAGTTCCACTCCGTAGCTTCAGGTTCACCAAACGCCTCATGATTAAGGCCTTATTCCGAGCTGTCTTGGCCTGTAACATGTCTTCCAGCTTTATCCACATCCCGTAAGCATCTGAATCCTGTGCTACGTGGTGGAAGACACTATGACCGATCCACTGCCTTATCTGACCCAAAGTTCTGTTGTTGAGTTTATTCCAGTCATACTCCTTAACAGACTCTGGTTTCACTCCCTTCAACTCGATGACATCAAACAAATCTTTGCAATGCAAGAAATCTATCATCCGAGGTCTCCAGAGGGAGTAATTAGTTGCAGCCAATTTAATCATTGCACCAGAAGACGAATCTCCAATTTCCATTTTAAATTTTAAAGTTTAAAATGTAAATACAATAAAATTGGGGCTGAATTTCACAAATCCGAGGTCACCGTTGCGTCCGGAACGGTCGAAAATGGTGGAATAGACACTTCTTTGGTCTAAATCCGACACAGAGGCTGATTTGTAAATTCTTAAAAGTTCTGGGGCAAAACTGTAAATTTCAAAACTTCAGGGGGCTAAATGAAATTTACCAGACTGCTGACGTGGCAGTGCTGACGTGGCAAGGTGGGACCGGTTTGCTGATGTGGCGGCTGACGTGTCTGCTGACTGGGCGCTGACGTGGCGCTGACTATGCGCTGACTGGGTGCTGACTGTGCGCTGACTGGGCGTGACGTGGCGCTGACGCGGATCATCTTCAACTTTCAACAGCGCGTGCGGCGCGTGGATCGCGTGAGGGAGCGTGGGAAGCTCTCTGGAAGGCGCGTGCGGCCTTTTGGACGTTGGTTCGGTCGCCGAAAAATACCACCGTGCTCGTCTCGACGTGAACTAGCTGATAGTACCCTCAAATGAATTTTTGACAACTTTTCCGGAACTCGAATTTTCCGAACCAAACTCCGTTCTTCGGTTTTTCGATCCCAATGAAGAACCAAAGCTCTGATACCACTTGTTGTGAATCAACGATCACTTTAGAGTGTATTTGAGGAAAAACCGAATTGTAATTTTATTACTACAAGAATAAAATTCAAGTTTACAACTAGAAACTTACAAAAAACCTCACACTCTCAAGCTCTCTCAAGCTCTCTACTTGGAGCTTATACACACTTTTTTTGGATTAATTTACAATGGGTGAAGGGCTCATTTTATAGTGTCCAAGACGCGTGAACAGTGTCACACGTCTTGGACACGTTTTGCCAATCATTCACAGCTTGCACACGTCTTCAGCTTCTCTGGCAAGCAAGTCAAGCTTGCTTTCGGTGCTAAGACAAGCTGTCTTCAACATCCAACATCTGAGGTTCCCATAATTATTTCCCCAAACCGACTGTCAACATGACCGGATAACTTAGTCTCTTGAATTAGAGCTGAATAAACTTCATTCTTCCTTATTTTCTTTTTCAATACGGATTGCTTTATACTAATGGAGAGTCCTCTCTATCTAATATTATTAGAGGAGAAGAATCTTGGATGATAATTCCAACCAATGTTTTTCTAAGCTCCACATTACACTTCTCATGCTTGAGCCCCAAAGCAATCCCCACGTTAATGGTTTTGTCAATTTCAGTAATAGGATCAAGTCCGGGCAGAGGAAGATCTCACGGTGAAACTTCTGGATCAGGTGCAAAATTAAGGTTGCATCTGATTATATCACTGTCTTGGACTTCAAAAACTTCAAAAGGATTTGAGGAGTTTCCAGGCAAAGAATGAGAGGAAGATTGAACAATGGGCCTCGATTTTTTTCTTTGCATTGGCTTTCAATTTGTTGAAACAATTTGACCGAGATAAATGACTAGGAAGACTGTTGCAGGGAAATGAATAAAGCTTCTTAATTTTTCTGACTTTTGATCGTGTGAAATCACTCACGTAACGCAAGCGCACGTATCGCTCAAGTAGTATATAATGTATCGATCCCACGAGGACTTAATACCTTAGCTATCAATTTATGAAGTTAAATATTTGCGAGTACCTAATAGATTGGTTTGTTGATTGGATGGTGATTTTAAACTATAACAAGTAAATAAAACGATGCGAATGTAGATGAAAGGAAAATTCAATATTATTAAACTATCTAGGGTTGTGAATCCTTCCAATATCTTTTAAATATGAAGTGGTGACCGGCGTAAACACACACGTATAACGCAAGCGTACGTATCGTTCAAGTAGTATAAAAGTATCGATCCCACGAGGACTTAATACCTAAGTTATTAATTCTATGAGGTTAAATGATTACTAGTATCTAACAGGTTGTTTAATTGATTTGAAATAGCGACGATTCTAAATTTAAAATGAGTAAATGAAAATTGTTTTAAGGTTGATTTTAAGAAAATTCAATATTAAAAACTATCTAGGGTTGTGATTTATTCCAATATTATTTAAAGATGAAGTGGTTATCATATAAATTGGGTAAAATATTGATTTATTAACCTGGAACACTAAATTATGTAAAAGCCTCTTCCGATGGTCAATTACAAATATCCAATTTAACCTAATTGAACCATATGTCTATGTCAACCAAATTATCTGGATTCATTAAGATTAAGTTCCAATTATGGCTACCCCCGCCCAACAGGTATATTCCTATCCTGTAAGGAAATCTATTAAAGGGTTATCTATCCTCAAGGAAGATCGTGGGTTATTGAGTCTGAGGTTTTAAACCTAAAATCCCTATGTCTAGTTCATTTTAAGTTTACCTTATCAATTTTATTAGTGGCCAGTTAATAAAAAGCATTAAGATTAAGACTCAATAAATAAATCTTTATATTACCCAAATTATAATTTAACCCTTATAAACCGGTGATATTGGATTTCATCACAACCCTAGATTACTAACTTAGTTATGACACATAGGTAGGGCTAGTAAAAACTTAAAAGACATAAAATGAAAATGCTGAAAAGTAATTGCAGTGAATTAAAATGCTGAAAAGTAAATTACAAATGAAATAAAATGCTAAGGCAAAAGGAATTACTTTTACTACTACTAATTTAGATATCTCCCATAAAATAATATATAAACTTTGTGATAATATTTTACCAACCGACCAATCTGGCGGTATCCTGATTAAGTCAAATTAAGTCCAACCAGCCATATAGGTGGTAATATTTGTCCATAATCCAGCCATAAAGACGGTACCAAAATAAATTTACCAACCGACCAATATAGCGGTATTCCTTTATTAATCAGGTTCAAACCAACAGAAAATAAATTTACCAACCGACCAATATAGCGGTATTCCTTGATTAGTCAGGTTTAAACCAGATTAAAATAAATTTACCAACCGACCAATATAGCGGTATTCCTTTATTAATCAGAATTTTAAATAGTAAATATATTATTTTTAAGGGAGATTAATCTAAATAGCAATAGTAAAATAATTACCTTTCACCCTAGCATAGGGAAGTTACCTCCGCATAGTGAATAGTAAAAACTGTAAAATAAAGAAAGTAAATTATTATTACTACAAACAGTAATTAAAATTATTACAAAAGTAAAAGTAAAAAATAAAAACGAAAATTCTAGAGAGAGAAACTCCCTAATTACATAGAAGGAGTGAGAAAAGGTGTACTAAAAACTGAAAATTCGCCCTCTATTTATAGCAAAAATTTTCACTGTTCGGGCACTGTTCGCGCGTCGCGACGCCAAGAGCTCAGCGTCGCGACGCTGGATTTTTCACTTTTGGTCGACGTGGCACGATGAGAAGATGACACGTGGCATGGCGGCTGACTGTTGAAGCGACACGTGGCAAGGCGGCTAAGACTCAATTATTGTGATGACGTCATTGATGACGTCATGCTGATGTGGCGATGATGTGGCGCTGACGTGGCGATGACGTGGCGCTGGCGTGTGTTGCAATTGTCGGCACAATAGGATTGCGACACGTGGCGACACGTGTCACGCGGTGATTGGCTGATGCTGAGGTGTCAAGTTGACTTGGTTGACCTAGTGACGTGGCTGATGACCTGGCATGACACATGGCATGTTGACTCGTTGACTGCTGACATGGCTGATGACAAGGCGACACGTGTCAAGTC